>CAUYQG010067224.1:0-43974 GCA_963574415.1 Tarsius wallacei | reverse complement strand
TGGTGATCCTTCCGCCTCAGCCTACCAAGTAGCCAGAACTATAGGTGCGCGCTACCACGTCTGGCTAATTTTTGATTTATTGTAGAGATGAGGTCTCGCCAAGTTGCCCAGGCGGGTCTCGAACCCACGGGCTCAGGCATTCCACTCACCTCGGCCTCCCAAAGCGCGGGATCACAGGCTGAGCCACCAAGCCCGGCCAAAACCAACTTTTAAGGCTCAAGCAAAGTCTCTCCAATTTCATTGTAAGATGTGACCGTCTTCTAAGCCTCAATTTCAGTAGAAACTAAAATATAGGTTTGAGGTGAGTTTGGTTCATTGTAAGTACAGAACATACCTAGGCAACGGATTCAGGTTTGCCTCGACGGTGTGCTAGAGGGCGTGTTCCTTCCCTGCCTGTACCTTGTTCGTGAGGCTTTCCCCTCTGAGCACATCTGGCCTCCTCTTTTCTCTTCTGTCCCCCACCATGGGTTGCCTCTGCCACAGGAAACTGGAGGGTCTAGCCCACAGGAAGCTCTGCCTCTTGCTGGTTCAGTGTAGCCATTGTTAGCGGGACCTGAGGGCAGCATGGGTATGTACCCAGGCTTCCTTTTCAGAAGTTCTGAGGTCCGTGATCTGAGTGCTGAGTGGTGGGAGGGCTCTTTCTCCTAGCAAAGGACCTCTCAGGAAACAACACAGACTTCTTTCTTGGAGTGTTGTCCCCACTCTGGTTTGTGTCAAGCCAGAGGTATTGTAGTGAGACCAGAGATGCACTAATTAAGAAATTGAGAAAGGTGGCCAGGTGCGGTGGGTCACATCTGTAATACCAGCACTTTGGAAGATGGAGGTGAGAGGATTGCCTGAGCCCAGGGGTTTGAGACCAGCCTGGGCAACTTGGTGAAACCTGTCACTATAATAAATCAAAAAATTAACCGGGCGTAGTATTGTACACCTGTAGTTCCAGCTATTTGGAAGGCTGAGGTGGAAGGATCGCCTAAGCCCGCAGTGACCGTGAGCGTGTCACTGCACTCCAGCCTGAGCGACAGAGTGAGACTCTGACTCAAAAAAAAAAATTGGTTGGGTGTGGTGGCGTGTGCCTGTGGTTCCAGCTACTTAGAAGCTGAGGCAGAAGGATTGCCTGAGCCCAGCAGGTTGAGGCTGCAGTAGCCATGATCATGCCACTGCACTTTTGCCTGGGCGACAGAGTAAGACTCCAACTCAAAAATATAATGATGATAATAATAATGATAATAATAATTGGGAAAGGCAATTTCTTAGAAACTTAGTGTTGGTTCACCAGTGATTCAGTAATAGGATATTAACATAATTGTAAAAGTGTCTTCATATATCAAATTTTTGAAACATTGACTCACGTTTTATTGGAGTGCACATCAAAGAATGGAAATGTCTTTTGTATGAATCGGGCTCTTGTAATACATGGCACGCCTGTGTATACCTGGCACCATCAGTCATGTGACATCAGGTAGAGGTTAGAATTGGTTCTTTGCCTGGCGTCTTCCTTTCACTTATCCCCTATCCAGAAGCTAGTTTTGTTCAGTCACAAATGGGGGTGTGTTGGGTGATGTCAATCTGTGGTGCTATTAGGCACTCTGGTCACTGGATCATTGCTCTAATCTATGGCTGTTGGTGCATGCCGTAGTTCCAGCTACTTGGAAGGCTGAGACAGAAGGATCACGTGAGCCCAGTAGGTCAAGCCTGCGGTGGCCGTGAACGTGCCACTGCACTCCAGCCTGGGCGATAGAGTGAGACTCTGACTCAAAAAAAAAAAAAGTCTGTGGCTGTCTTAAGATCAACCAGGGCAGAGAGACCAGAACCATTGCAGGTAGTTTCTACTTGAGGCATCTGTGGAGCCATCCTGGGCATTCCCTCTGTTTGGCAGTCCATTGGCTCAAACAGGGTCTAACCCTGAGGAGTAGGGAGAGATCTGGGGAAAGGGTTAAGATCGTTACTTGATCTTCTTTTATTTTATTTATTTTTTGAGTCAGGGCCTCACTCTGCCACCCAGGCTGGACTGCAGTGGTGTGATCTCGGCTCACTGCAGCCTTGACCTTCTGGGCTCAGGCTATTCTCCTGCCTCAGCCTCCTGAGAAACTGGGACTGCAGCAGCATGACACTATGCCTGGCTAGTTTTTCGATATTTTTGTAGAGATGAGGTCTCGCTAGGTCGCCCAGGCTGTTCTTGAACTCCTGACCGCAATCAATCCTCCCACCTCGGCCTCCCAAAGTGTTGGGATTACAGGATTGAGCCACCCCATCCAGCCTTATTTTATCTTTAAAATGCCCAAATTCTAGCCACTTTTTAAAATCCTAGTTCAAATACCACCTTCTCCTTAAAGTCTTCCCCATCCCCCACTGTGGGTAGTCTCTCTTGCATCTAAACTTCTGTCGAGGATTTAACACTTTTCTTTTCTCTTTTTTTTTTGAGTCAGAGTCTCATTGTGTCGCCCAGGCTGGAGTGCAGTGGCATGCTCATGGCCACCCCAGCCTCGACCAGATGGACTCAGGCAATCCTTCCACTCAGACTTCCAAGTAGCTGGAACCACAGGTGTGCACCACCATGCCAGCTAATTTTTTTTTTAATTGTAGAGACGAGGTCTCCCCATGTTACTCAGGCTGCTCTTGAACTCCTGAGCTCAGGCAGTCCTCTCGCCTCTGCCTCCCAAAGGGCTGGAATTACAGGTGTGAGCCACCGTACCTGGACTGGATTTAATGCTTTTCTTGCGGTATTTCTCACTCTACTTTTACCTTATGGGCTGTAGGTTCCAGAGGACAGAGATCGCCCTCTATCCCTCTTTGCAATGACCCTCAGCTTCCCTGGCATAACGTGCAATGCTGGTGCATGTGGATGTGCACAGAGACATTCCCGTTTGCCCCCTCAAAAGAGGTCAGATTCGTGGAGCTGTCTGCTGGTTCTGCTCTGAGCTATGCTGTGGTGTCGGGGCAGATGCCTGTGACTAGGCAGGCATCCTCATCCGGGCTCTGGAGGGAGAGGAAGAGACCACGCAACTCTTCCCGTTTCTTACTGTCTTGACTCTACTCCTGTGGGCTGCTCGCTTTTCTTTTTTATTTATTTATTTATTTATTGTAGAGACAAGATCTTGCCATGTTGCCCGGGTGGGTCTCGAACCTTGCGGGCTCAGGCAACCCACTCGCCTCGGCCTCCCAAAGTGCTGGGATGACAGGCTGAGCCACCGAGCCTGGCATGCTCCTCACTTTTCAAGGGGAGGGGGACAGAAAAAAACCAGGAATGTATTTATAAAAAATTATGTATTTGTTCTTACATGCTTGAACTTCTCACCTTCCAAGGACTCTCCATCCGATGCAGTACACCTGTCGAGACACTTTTTTTCACTGCTCAGAACTGTTTTTGAACTTGTCCGTTGTGATGCCTTTTAGTGTTTCTGCCGTTTTGGGGTGTTTTTTCTTGTTTGTTTGTTTGTTTGTTTTTTGAGTTGGAGTCTCACTCTGTCACTCAGACTGGAGTGCAGTGGCCGCTCCCAGCCACCGCAGCCTCGACCTGCTGGGCTCCGGCGATCCTTCCGCCTCAGCCTTCCGAGTAGCTGGGACTACAGGCGCGCGCTACCACGCCCGGCTAATTTTTTTGATTTATTGTAGACATGAGGTCTCGCCAAGTTGCCCAGGCGGGTCTCGAACCCGCGGGCTCAGGCAGTCCACTCACCTCGGCCTCCCAAGGCGCGGGATTATAGGCTGAGCCACCGAGCCCGGCGTTTTGGGGTTTTTACCTCTCCCACATCAGCAAACATTTTCCTCTGGGGACTTTTTTTAAATCCAGGGAAACAAAAAAAGTCACTGGGGCGAGTTAGGATGAACAGGGAGGGTGGGGCACGGGGGTCATGATGGTTTGGGTCCAAAACTGCTGAACACTCAAGTGTGGGGTGGATGGGTGCGTTGTCAAGGTGCAGGAACCAGTCACCTGTTTGCCACAACTTGGGACGTTTCTTCTGCAAATCCTGATGCCACCTTCTCAAAACTTCCAGATAAAAACTTTGGTTGACTGATCCAGAGGAACAAATTCCGAGCATACTACAAGGGGCCTACCTTCCAAAAGATAATTCTGGATTTTTTGGGGTCCCCCCTCGTACAAATGGCATGCTTCATAGGCTGTGAGAATGAATTGGGTTCACACATGTAAACTCCTAGAACAATGTTGACATATTAAATGTTTTATAAATGTTAATCATCACAATTACTAGTATTATTCTCTGTATTAAAGCATGTAGAAGACATCCCACACATGTGCATTATTTTCATAATAGCTTTAAAAAGTATGTATTTGAAGAATTTCTAAGGACATGGAAAAATTCTGTAGGACATTAAGAGAAAAACAACATAAAATTCTATATTGAGTAGGATTTCACATTTGTGAAAACAAACAACAAATACACTCTACTTGTACAGGATAGAGAGACGAGACACATACCTGCAAATGCCAGCAATGATTGATTTATACATTTTCCACAAGGAGCATGTCTTGCTTTTACCAAAAAATACATAAAGAAAAATAAAACAAAACAACCAACACCCTTCCATGGCTCTTCATACAGAAATGATGGCAGGAATTTAACTCTCACAACAACACCATGTTAGATTCTATTACTACTAACCATGTTTATTTTATTTTATTTTATATATTACTTTTTTTTTTTTTAAAGAGAGACAAGGTCTTGCTATTTTGCCCAGGGTGGTCTCGAACTCCTGAGCTCCTGCCTAGGTTGCTGAAATTGCTGGGATTACAGGCATGAGCCACCACACCTGGCCCTAACTTCGTTTTAATAAAAGGAACTGAGGCACAAAAAGATAAATGATCTGCCAAGGTTTACATGGGTAGGAAATGACCATGCTGGGTTTGAATTTAGGGGCCTGGTTCCTCACATTGCTGTCATCATGTCGCCATCTCTGCAGTCAATAAAGTCTAGATTTTACCTGATGCTGTTCATGGTTCCAGCCCCACTTCTGGCCACTCTGACTGCTGCTTCACTTAATGTCTTGGGGGATACCATCCTCCCAGATGCTCCCACTGCCTCACCCATCCTTAGGAAAGGCTGTTCCTCTGCCGGGGACATCTTTGGCACCTTGTTACCTGGCTTACATGTCTTCAGTCTTCAAGATCCAAGATGGATGTCACCTGCTGGGAGGAACCTGCCCTGACGTCCTTTGGCTAGGTTAAGTGCCTCTCCTGAACTCCTGCAACTGGTGCTTAACTTCCCCTGAACATAACTCCCCGTTTTAAGGGTATTGTTATTGCTATTTTTCAGTGTTGTTGTTTTTAATTTTAATTTTTTTTGAGAGAGCAGGACTTATTGAGAGGACAGAGAAGCTCCCACAGTGGAAGCGGCCCCAAAGGGTTTGCACGTCTGGGGGAGGGGTCGAAACCTAGTGCTTATATAGCCCTAAGGCCAAGTCGATTGGCTAGCACTAGCTGTGAGATGTTGCTGTTCTGATTGGTCAGTATTAAGGACCAATTGGCAGGAGGTAGGGCCCTAATGGTGAGCTGATTGGTTGCTTTTTGATCCCAGCAGTGAGTACCTAAGCTCTAGTTTGAGAGACTCGCAAGGAGATCGGTATTGTCATTTAAAGTATACCTGCTCTTTCATCAAATTAGAGTTGTGTGCTAGAAGTTTGTGGGCTGGATTAGGCCTGTAGATTCTGAGACTACACAGGTGAAAGATAATTAAATTGCTATCATTGAAACATTGGGACAGCTTGCATGCATGTCCTGATTTGGGCTTATCTTTAAACATCTATCTGGCAACACTGTTACACATTCTTGAATGGCAGCAATTAGAAATAGCTGAATAGAGGCTGCTTCCTTCAGGTGAGGACAGTTTGCCATCATCCCCACTACTCCCTATTGTCTTATACCAAGCTAGTTTCATTTATTTATTCAGTGGTCTGACTTATAAGGTAGAAAGATCTTTACAGGCAGTGCCACAATTTGCTGCATAATGAATCACACAAACTGTAATATCTTCAAACAGCAACCATCTACCAAGCTCACAATTCTGTGAGTCAGCAATTTGATCTGGCCTCATCTGAGTGATTCCTCTGCTGGGGTCAGCTGGGCTCACTCACGTGTCTGTGGTTGCTTGGCTGTTGGCTGGAGTAATGAGTCGGCATGATTTTCATCAGTCAGCAAGCTAGCTTCTTCATAGGGTGGTGGTTGCAGGTTCCCAAGAACAGCAAGAGGCCAAACTAAGAAGGTGACACTTGAGCAAGGTCTCAAAGGAGGTGAGTAACAGGAGCCATGAGAGAGGATGAGAAAGTCCCAAAGAGAGTGGTGGGATTATCTAGGGTCCATGAGCAGAATTCCTGAGTCTGGGAACGTCCTGAAGCTGGATGGATGTGTGTATGCACATGGACAAGCTCAATGTACATGTGCTTTTCAAGATGTGATTCCAAGTCACATACACTAATGTTCCATTGGCCAAAGTGACTCATGGGAGCATTCCAGAGTCAAGGGGCTGAAAAAGAGATTCCATTGCTCGACTGGAGAGTCTGTGAAGTGACACTGCGAGATACAGGCACACAGAGATGAGAAGAGTTTGTGGTCATTTTTGCCATCTACCGTAGGCAGGGACCTAATCTTATTTATCTGTGTGACTCTTGGTGAACCGCAGGGCCTGACACATGGGAGGATGATCAGTAAATGTTTGTTTAATTAAATGGAAATGAATGCAAATGAGCCTATCTGCCTCTGGCTTTGAAATCTCTTCTTCTTGGCCTTCATTAGCTTACCTTGCATCTTCAAAGGCCCCTGGTGTCTGGGAGAAGCAGGGAGGATGGGACCTCTCAGGACCTTGAGGACAAAGGCCCTGGTTAGGGCACACTTTGGATTAAGGCACCATCCAGGATGGGTTGTTTGCAGGGAAAAGCTGTTGGGTCTTTGGCCACTCTGAGCAAATGCCAGTGAAGCCACAGCCGAAATGCTGGTTTGCTGGACAGGTCCCCTGTGATTTTGAAATGTGGTGAGTAGGCCCTGACCTGTCTAAGGATGATCTTCATTTCAGGTGGAGAAGTGGTGAAATCCACCAGGCTATGCAGCCATGTTGTCCTGCCCTTGCCCTTGACATGGCCCATGGCCCTCAGCTGAGACCATAGCCACCCCAAGGCAGAGCTGGAGACAGAGGAATAGGTGATGACAAAGTGGCTCAGGGCTGGTGATATGGGATGACTGGGTTTCCTGCCCATGAGGCAGCCAGCTACTGAGTCCTGGGCTGGGAATCAGGAGATACACACTCGCTCTCCCTCTCTGCAGTAGCACGGGAGGGTAGAATGGGATGTGGTAGTCTCTAAGCTCCCTTTCTGTGCTGAGGCTTGAGGAGCTTGTCCACCCACTCACACACACCTATCCAGTTTCAGAACACTCCCAGACTCAGGACTTCTACTCACGGACCCTAGATAATCCCACCATTCTCTCTGGGTCTTTCTCATCCACTCTCATGGCTCCTGTTACTTACCTCCTTTGAGACTTTGCTCCAATGTCACCTTATCGGTAAGGCCTACTCTGACATTCCATTTAACACTGTTGTCTCCTCCCCTTTGCTGCCATCTACTCGTCCCTTTTGGTAGCACACCTATAGTCTAATATACCATATGATTTACTCACATATTATGTTGTTGTTTATGACTTGTCTCTCTCCCCTAGAATGCCATTGGACTGAGATCTTTATTTGACTTTCTAATATACCAGCACCTAGAATAGCGCCTGGCATATCAGTCAATGGTACAAACGTGTTGAATGAACACATCAATCTCTTCACCAGTCCATTCCTCCAGCTTCACCTGAGTTCCATGCCCGCAGACCCACCTGCCCACTGGTAGGATCCTGTTTCACCTCACTACTCTCCTACTGAGTGGCCATCATTCCCATTCTACAGGGGAAGAAACTGAGTCCCAATAAGAGATGGAGTCTTGCCCATAGTCACACAGCTACTTCATTGGATTTGCTCCTACACCTAGTAACATTTTGGGGCTGCTCGGAGGTGAGCAGGGTAACGCCAGGGCACCTGCCTGGTGCACTACTCTTCCCACAGGTCAGGGGGAAACTTAGAGGAAATGATCCCAGCCAGAGCAGACTAGGCAGGGCCAGCTCCACAATAGCAGTCACCAGAAATAAATAATAAATGGCATTTTTTTCCTCCTCCTTCTGTGAAAGACACTCCCTATTCCTATGGGAAATTTGATCCTCTCCCATTCCATGAAGGAGCTGTTTCTGGTCAGAGCGTTCCATCTCCTCTGTTCGTGGAGTCCTTAGAACAGCCCACCTCTTGGGGCAAAGTGAGTGGCTCAGGGTAGTGGGGCACATGAACAAAGCTAGATCATGTACTGAATCCTTCCTTGGGACCAAATATATAGACACCAGGAAAGAGAAAGTCTGGAGTTACCCAACTAGGATTGTGTGGAGCTGTTTGAGGTCATCCGTCCTCACTCCTCTACTCCACCCCAGGTCATGGAGGACAGCTGTCTAGAGACAGGAATCCCAGTGCAGAAAGTAATGAGATGCAGAGAGCATGAGAGAGAACAAGGGTAGAGACAGGTGCACACACAGAGATCCGACAACTCTTTTGGCTCTTGAAGTTCCTGATGCCAGTACCACTCCTGGACTTCCTACTAAAGTGAGGGAATAGATCCTCTTTTTGGCTTAGGCAGTTTAAGTTGGATTACTGACAGTTACAACTGAGAGTGCCCTATGGAATGCTGAAGGTCAGGTTAGGTGAAAATCAACCAAGGAAACTCAACCGAATGAGACCCAAATGAATGGAACTAAACCCGGTGCAATTCAACCTGGTGGATTCCAATCCAAATAGAACCCACAGCAATGGAACCTAGTAGGTGGCCTCTCTTTGTTCCTGGGCTTCTTATTTCTGAGTAAGTGTGGCACTGAAGGAGGCCTGGGTGGTAGTCAGAGGCCTGGTTTCAAGCCTGTTCCTGGCCTACTGATGGGCCTTGGATGAGTTGCTCTCCCTCTATGGAGTTTAACTTCCCATCTGTCGTGAGGTTAATACACACCTGACCTGATAGTATCCAATGAGAAAATGGACAGGGCAAAAAATGACAAGAGTTGAGTGGGTTTCTACTATGGTTTGAATGTGTTGTCTCCAAAATTCACGCTGAAACTTAATCTCCAATGCAATATTATTAAGAGGTGGGGCCTTTTGGAGGTGATTAGTTCATGAGGGCTCCTCCCTTGTGAATGGAGGAGACCTTTATAAAAGAGGCTTCACATGGTGATTGTCCTCTCTGCCTTTTCACCCTTCTTTCTCTTCTGCCATGTGAGGACACAGCATTTGTCCCCTCCTGAAGATATAGCAACAAGGCACCATCTTGGAAGCAGAGTTCAGTTCTCACTAGACACCAAACCTGGTGGCACCTTGATCTTGGACTTTTCAGTCTCTAGAATCATGAGAAATGTATTTCTATGGCTTATAAATGATCTATGTCAGGTATTTTGTTATAGTAGCACAAATGGACTACAACAGTTCCCTAGCATCTATGGCAATGACCCCAAAGTCCTATTCCGCATTGTAATGCTCTCTGTCATTCCCTCAAGGGGTCTCTCAGGCA
This sequence comes from Tarsius wallacei, assembly GCA_963574415.1. Classification (NCBI taxonomy): domain Eukaryota; kingdom Metazoa; phylum Chordata; class Mammalia; order Primates; family Tarsiidae; genus Tarsius; species Tarsius wallacei. Next base: position 34,392 of record CAUYQG010067224.1, on the reverse strand, counting down.
CTTACCTGGAGGAGAAACCTGAGAAGCTCTCAGATTGAGTTCTGCTTGAGCTATGGTAGGAGGCAGCATGGGGTAGCTCTGAACACAGGCTCCTCTGGAGTAGAGCTGCCTGCATTTGTGTCTTGACCTCAACACTTCTTAGCTCAGTGACCTTGGCTACAATATTGATGCCTAAGCTTCAGTTTCTACACATGTAAAGCTGATAATTGTTAACTACTTCCTAAGACTGTAAGGACTTAATGAAATGAAATAATACCTATAAAGTATTCATAAGCTTGTGTCTGACACATTGAAAGTACTCAGTACATGTTTTTTTGCTATCATAATTACTATTGATATTTATACAACATTTTGTATTCTCTAAAAGGGCTTATATATTTATAATTTTAGTTAATTCTAATCTTACCCATGTGAAGGAGAATTTAAAGTTCTGTTATATGTAGGAAGGTACTGAGATTTGGAGACGTGAAGGGACTTATCCAAGGTCACACGTTTGGCGAGTGGCAGAACTCAAAGCCAAACCTAGGGTATGTATCACCACAACTCTAACCTACACTTGGCTGTTTCAGATTTTCTACTCTGAAACATAACACATCTGTTCTCTGCTCTGAAACAGATTACAGCTGTTGGTGGGATCAGGAAGATTTTAGCAAGGATTTTATGGGTGCCCAATCTTGTACTGGGGTCAGGAGGTCGATAACAGAAGAGGAGTTGAAGGGAGGTCAGTCCCTCAAGGAGAACTTCACTTGGGGATAGCCCCTCATCCTTCAAAGTCCAGCACAAACCTGCCTCTGGGAATCCTTCGCTAGAAAGGGAAAAGGAAGGAGCCAGTCTTATTGAGCACCTTCTATGTGTCAGGCATTTACCTATGTTAACTTATTTGGCCCTCAAAGAATCTTTTGGCAGAATCTCCATTTTACTGATGAAAAATCTGAGGATAGAAGAGTTTGAGGAACTTGCCCAAAGTCACAGCTAGGATGTAGTAGAACTGGGAAACGCATCTGACTCTACCAACAACAATGGTTCCCTTGGAAGTAACTGGAGATCCCCTAACTTTTTCACATCCCTGCTGTTCACTGAGTGCATTGTATTAATTTTTACTTGCTCCTCCTATAGAATAAACTCCTTGAGGACAAAGACTACATTACTCATCTTTGTACCTCTATTGCCCACTACAGGGCTGGATGCACAGAGGGAGCAGAGGAAAGTGACTGAAGGATGAATTTGAGGGTATTGGGAGGAGGCTTGATCATGGTGTAACGTTCGAGTTTTAAGAGCCAGAGAAGACATCTAGAAGATGGAACTATTGGAGTGTAGGGAGAAGATTAGATTCTTTTCTATTTAGCCTTTTATTTACATATAACACATTACAGGGAGATGCAGAAATGAAAATGCATAATTCACTGATTATCACAAATTCTATGCTCCAGTACACCAGAAGCCTCTCTTACACCCTAGCCCTGATCATTACTTCTGCCTTCTCTTCAAAGGTTACCACTTCCTGACTTTCAACACCATAAATTTGTTTTGGCCATTTTAAAACTTTATATAAATAGAATCATACCTTACCTATTATTTTTCATGTCTTGCTTCTTTTATGCAGCCCTATGCTTGTGAGACTTATCTCTAGGTAGTTTATTTCATGTTTTTAACACAGCCTGATAATTTGTCTTTTTATTAATGGGAAGACTGTAGTTCATTAACATTTTAATGTAATTGCTGAATTATTTAGGTTTAAATCTTACATCTCACCATTTACTTTCTATTTGTCCTACAATTTGTTCTACATTTGCATTTTCCTCTTTTCTTGCTTTATTTTGCATTTATTGAATATTTTTATTATATTTTGCTACTATTCTCTTATTTATTTAGAGATTAAAATGCATTCTTGATTTATCAAATGTTATATAATGTATGTATTTATACATTTATGCTTTCCCAAAAATGCAAGTTCTCAGAACACTTTACATTTATTCCTTCCCAAACATAATGTTGTTTTCATATCTCTTAATTATTTATGTTTCTAACCCACATGAGACATCATTGTTATTATTTTATACCTTTAATTTATAAACTATTTGCCCATATATTCACATTTTTATTGCTTTTTATTTCTTTCACCCTCTCCAAGTTTCCATCTGGGATCATTTTCCTTCTTAATGTCTTTTTTCCTTTCTTCAATTTTCGATTCTAGAATTTCCAATATTTTTTTAAGTCTTTTTCCCCTGCTGTAATTTTCCAGTTATTACTTGATTACTTAAATATATTAATGCAATTTTTATTTTTAAAATTGACACACAATAATTGTATATATTTATGGGGTACATAGTAATGTTATAATACATATAATGTGTAGTGATCAGATCAGGGTAATTAGCATATCCATCATCTCAAACATTTATCATTTCTTTGTGTTAGGAATACTCAATATCCTCCACCTAGCATTTAAAACTATATAATATGTTATTGTTAACTATAGTTGCCCTACAGTACTATATACACTAGAACTTATTCCTCCAAAAATCATAGTTATTTTAAAGTTCATATCTGATTAACTAAATATCTGGTTCCCCGTAGGCTTGTTTCTGTTGTCTCTTTTTTAAAAAATATACATTGTCTTGTATGCCTAGATATTTTATGTTATGTTCTAAACACTGCATGTGACTAATTGTAGAGATAATTATTTGAGGTCTGGGCTGATGCTATCTTTGTTCAGAGATGATTTACATTTTCTTAATACATATGATTCTGGGCACTATCTATCCTGGATCAATTCAATCCAATCAGTGATTAAGATAATTTAAAACTGGGCTATAGTCCTTTTCAGGGCTATTTCCTGTTCACCATTTCTCTCAGATAATAGCCACACCGAAAGCCTTTAGTATTGCTAGAATCCTTCCCTCTCAGCAGACTCTAACTCCAGTTTTTGGCACCTTAGTTTTGTGAATCTGTTGAAAGCTCTGTTCAGTTTCTCAGCCTCTCCAGTGGTTAGCAGATACACACAGGGGAAAAGCAATGCTTAAATGCTAAGTTTACCTGTCTGTATTTCCTTCTGCTTTCTGTTTTGTTCCTATAATTCTTCACTGCCTTGTTAACTCTCCGATGCCTTCAAGCAGACGTGTTTTGTCATTATTGTTGTTGTTCAGCTTTTTCTAGCTGCGCTTAGCAAGAGACAGTGGTCTGAATTCATCAGTCTGCCAGTACTAGAAGTCATTTTGAATCATATGTAATAAAAACAGTCATAAAATTAATGACCACAGTGGTGTGCTGGTAAATGTTTAAAACCACCTCTCAAAAATGTGTTTATACATATTTATGTAACATACATATGTAGATACACATATATGTTTATTATAAATTGTACTTATATGAAGAATGTATAGCACACAATTTAAAAATAATAAAATATATAGTATCTTTATTTTACTGTTGAGTCCATACAGCCAATTAATTCTTAGAGTGCCTTTGCTGCTTTTTGCCTCTATCCCAGCTTATGTTGCAATTGATAAATGAGTGTATGAAAGAGGACCCCCCCAAAAAAAACAGAACTATTTTTTGGAGGGTGGGCCCCTTGTGGTATAGGCTTCCTCACCAGGTAAGTGTTCTAGGAACCCATCAACATCAGTGTACCAGCTGGCATTGTTGTGATAGGCTGCATTTTGCTTTAGTGAATTATTTGGAGGAAGATTCTTTCCATGTTTTTGCCCATTTCATGATGAGTGATTTATGAGCACACCTGCCCACACTGTGCTGAGTGTTTAGCAATTTTTTTTTTTAACCAAAAATGGCATGGCTCCATGCCCCACCCTCCCTATTCACCTGATCTTACCCTGAGCGACTTTTTTTTGTTTCCCCAGATGAAAAAATCTTTAGAGGGAAACATTTTGCCACCGTGGAAGAGGTGAAACAAGAAATCAGCAGAAGCACCAAAAGGCATCAAAATTGATGAATTCAAAAACTGTTTTGAGCAGTGGAAAATGTGTCTTAATAGGTGTATTGCATCAAACGAGAGTATTTGAAGGTGACTGAAGTTTAAACATGTAAGAATAAATACACAATTTTTTATAAACAAATTCTGGGGTCCCCCCTCATGGTTCTGACATAAATGTTGATTGATAATTTTCTTACATTAACAAGAAAGGTGAAACTATAACAAAGGCATTATGTCAAGTTTCATTAATCATCGATGACATGAGAAAATACTTTGCTGAATCACACAGTAGTTTTGAACACTAACATCTTGAACATTAACATTTTCTCAAACTTTTGTGTTACAGACATAACATACTTTAAAATTTTATTTGTATTATTAATATCCTCTTCATCACTTTCTTAAATCTAGACAATCAAGAAAACAATAAATTAAGCTCTGACCAGCAGCCTTTGTGAATTCTGGGTGTAATTACTCCTATCATGGCTGATTCCAAGCTACCAACATGATGTCACTAAACAGAGTCGTGTGTCATGATATTGTATTTACACCATGGTAGATATTAAGAGCATAAATAACTGTAAAATGTAAATAATTGAGAAACGGTGGGTTTTGAGCTTACCGTTGTTTTTAATATAATTTCTTTAATTGTAAATTTATACATTTTAATTTTTAATAATGGCTGGCTTATAGAATTCCTGAAAATTGAACAGTCGGTTCTCACAAGATGAAATAAGCTGACCCCAACACACACTTGCCCATTACTATATTTCCTCTGTGTCAAGTGCCATGGCAAATTCTGTGCATGCATTATCTCATTTAATCCTAGCAACTGTATAAGGAAAGTTCTCTTATGCCCTCTTTTTTGCAGGTATATACTCTGAGACTCAGGGAATTTGAAGACTTTGTCCAAGGATTACAATTTGAATCCATATCACTCTGACTCTTAATCATGGATAAAACTAATTATCATCAATAACTTTTATTGAATAGTAACTTGGTGCCAGGGCTTTATCTCAGTCACCACCTGTGCTCTCCTCTGAAGCCAATGCAGCCATCACTTCAGGGAAATAGAGAGGAAATTCTCCTGCAAGAGGCAGCACCCAGAAGAATGGGATGGGGACGAGGAGCCCGTGGCAGTCAGATGGCAGGATGGGCTCTGTCTCCCTCACATGGCCTTGGCTCCTTGGACCTCTCTGGATGATCCACAGGGAGTCTCAGAGGCTCTTCCTGTCACTGTCACCCATCTGTATGAATACTTAAATGGACCAGTGAACCCTTCTGGATGGCAGGTCTGAGCTCTACCCAGGGAAAGCTTTCTGTTGGGCAGGGCCGTCCAAGAGATGAGTGGGCACCCAGGAAGTGTCGTGCATGCTCTGCCCCTGGAGATGAGAGCAGAGGTCCAGTGCCCTGGCAGGGAGGCTGTGACTCCTGCCTTTCCTCCTTATCCCACACCCATACCAATCCATCTGCAGATCCTGCTTATTCTACCTTTACTACAGCTAGAACCCGGCCTTTCCTTATGGCCTCTGTGGCTAGCTCCCTGCTTCAAGCCACCACCGTGACCATCTAGACTACAGCCTTCATCTCCTAAGCAAGGTAAGCCATTTCACATCTCTCCTCTGCTCAAAGCCCCCACTGACTCCTCACCCCACTTGGAGCCCAAGCACTGGCTCTCATCACCCACCTGGCTCTGTGTCCTCTCCCCTTGAGCCCATTCTGATCCTGCTGCCCCACAGATGTACCAGGCATGTTGCCTCTAAACGTCCTCATATCTCATGCCTCCACTTCTCTCAAGACCTCTCTGTGGGGTCATCCCTGAGCACCCACTTAAAGCCCCAAGCCTCCTGGCACTCTTTCCTCCTGGCCTGCTGCTTATATTCACAGCCCATGTCTCCCCTCTGTCTGTATCTGTCTTTCTCCTCCAATTAGGAAGGAAGCTCAGTGGGGCATGCTTCTTGACTCTAGTGTCCGCTGTGGTATCCCCCACAGTGGAAGGACTGCCTGGCATTTAGCAGAGGCTCAATAAATAAAGTTGGACTGCTTGGCTTTCACACTCAAGTCTGATTCTATGAAAAATGCAGGGCCTTTGGCCCCAGAGAAAGCAGAGATCCTTTTCTGTCTTCTCTTCCTCTCCCTCAGCTCAGCCTGGATTCCTGATTTCTCCCTCCTCACCTCCTCCCCCACGGGCTCTTTCCTCCAGTTCCCTGGCTCCCCCTCATGCCCACCAGGCCTTCCACAGCCCTATCCTGGTCCCGTGGGGTCCCCACTGACCTGTGCTTCCACCCTCTATTGTAGTTTCTGTCCAGGAAGGGGATGAGTAGGCAGGTCTGTGTGACAGGCTCTGGGATTTGAGCCCACACATTTGTCTAAATCAAGGTTGAACTGACCTACGTCTTCCAACAGGGTTACTGAGATTTGGCTTTCTCATCCGGAGGCCCGCATGGCCCGCGGTGGTCTCTCCGTCTTTCCCCCTCCTCCCATGGCTCTCCTCTCTCCCTGGGTCTCTTCACTTCTCAGGTCTGCTCTCCCTCCCCATCTCCCTCGCATCATCTTTCTGCATCTTGCTCTCTCTCTGACCTCCTTGCTGCCTTTTCACGTCCCCAGCGACACCATGGCCTCTGGCTGCACTCTCACTCTCCCCTCTCCCTCCTGTCTATGTCCACCCTAGTCTTGAGCCTCCACCCCTGTGCTGGTGCCCTTGGGCACTTCCTCTATCCCTTCTTGTCCCGGTCTCTGTCTCTGTGTCAGTCTGACTCTTGATCTTTCTCTGTGCCTGTGTCCCTTCCCCCTCCCTCTGTCTCTGCATCCCTGTATCTCTGTCAAGAGTAGGACAGACACATGTGAATGCAAGAGCTCACTCAGGCACAGAGACTCAGGCTTCTGTCCACACACACCATCACTACATGGTTAGACACAGAAGGACAGGGGCACACTCATGTTCATGTGAGCATATGAAAATGCCCAGATGCACACTTGCATGGACAGCTCATGGACACACACAGCACCTTCGCTCCACACCTACCACACCTGTTCACACTTCACCGTGTGCCCACTAGCACACACACCTGCCCTCTTACATACAAATACACTCATGAACACATCACACTGTCGCACATCCTTGCATGCACTGTCACACATCCTTGCATGCACAGACATATATAAGCATCACACAGCTTCACACAGACATATCTTTAATCAACAAATATTTACTGAGCGCCTCATCGTGGGTGAATACGATGCTAGGCCTGGGGGCACAATCAGTAAAGTGAGACAGTAGCCCTCAGGGAGCGTCTTAGTCAGCTGGGCTGCCATAACAGAGTACTGAAGACTAGGGAGATTAAATACCAGAAATGTATTTTCTCAATGTTCTGGAAGAGAGAAATCCGAGATGAAGGTGTGTCAGGAGGGCTGGTTTCCTCTGGAGCTTCTCTCCTTGGCTTGTAGATGACTATCTTCTCCCTGTGTCTCCACAGGGTCATCCCTGTTTATCTGTCTGTGCTAATCTCCTCTTCTTATAAGGATACCAGTCACATTAGATTAGAACCCAGATTAGTGACCTCATTTAACTGTAATTACTGCTTTAAAGACCCTATCTCCAAATACAGTCACATTCTGCAGTACTAGGGGTTAGGACTTCAACGTAAGAATTTCAGGGGGTTGGAGAACACAATTTAGCCTGCAACAAGGAACTTCCCTCTAAAAGGCAGATAGGGCTGGGCCTGGTGGCTCAACACCTGTAATCCTAACACTTTGGGAAGCCAAGGTAGGAGGATTGCTTGAGTCCAGGAGTTCGAGACCAGCCTGGGCAACATAGTGAGACCTCGTCTTACAAAAAATAAAAACAATTAAAGTCAGACATGGTGGCATGCACCTGTAGTCCCAGCTACTCAGGAGGCTGAAGCAGGATAGCCTGAGCCCAGGAGGATGAGGCTGTGGTGAGCCGTGAGCATGCCACTGTACTCCAGCCTGGGCAACAGAGTGAGACGCAAACAAAAAAATAATTAAATAAATAAAAATAAAAGATAGCTAGGCACAACAAACCAAAATCGTGATTCAGCTGTGATGAGGGCTATGCACAAACAGGAAGGGATTGGGGGTAGGGAGGGTGGAGTAATGCCTTTGGACAGGGTGGCTGAAATGAAGTCTCTGAAGAGCACCCGCCCTTGCCCTGTCCTGGGCAGAGTGCACTGGCAGGGCTGAATCTGTTCACCTCCAGATCTCCAGGCTCCAACAGGGTGTGACCCAGAGCAAACTCAGCGCACACTGGGGGTGGACAGATGGGTGACTAGATGAGAGAGGGTGGGACTCCCTGTAGTTGAGGAGGTGGGTTCCCGAATAGGAAAGCACTGGAGGAGGGCAGGTGAGACTCCATCCTGTGCCTGAGTGCCTGGGTGGTCAGATAGGATGTGGAGGGCCTGGTAGGCACCCAGAGCTTGAGCCCAGAAGAAAAGCAGGAGGGAGGGAGGGATGGAGACTCTGAGGACTGCCCTGAATGCCAGTCCTGGGTCTGCTGTGTGACTTTGGGCAAGTTACCTAACCATACTGAGCATGTTTCTTCGTCTGTAAAATGGGGGATACAGCAAGAGCTACCTCATAGAATTGCTGTGAAGATTAAATGAGATCATGCATGTAAAATGCTTTGCAAACTGCCTAGCACAAAATACATGCTCAATAAATGCTAGCTAGTGTTGCCATGATTATTGGTATTACTTCTGGAAGACAAACATACCACATGCCTGGGTCATCTTGGCTCCATCTCTCCTTTACCACACATGCCCACCCACCACCAAGTTCTTGTCAATTTTGCCTCCACCCCACCCCCTTGGTGATGGCCTCATCATCTCTCGCCTGGACATCCTACCAGCCTCCTCGTCAATTTCTCAGCCTCCAGCCTCCTGCTCATCAGTCCAATCTCCACACTGGCTCCCAGAGAAACTCTCTAAACTGAAAAATCTGACCTCAGGCTTAACATCCTTTGGAGTTCAATACCACCCACATGGTAAAGGGCACTGGAGGCCTTTCAGCTCCAGACTCAAATTCCAGCCACAGTGAACATGCACCACCCCCCACAGGCATATGGGACCACTTCCCAGGCCCCAGCTATCTCAGGCTTTCTCAGGCCTGTGTCTTTGCAACTACTGTTCCCTCTACTGGAAGGCTCTTCCCATCGTCTTAGTCATGCTGTCTCTTACTAACCCTCCCTTCAAAATTGAGCTCAAGGGTCAGGCAGTCAATGAAGCTGTCCCGACTGCCCCAGCCAGAGGCAACTCAGACTTCTGTGGGCTCCCAGGCAGCCGGGCCCATTCCTGTGTCAGCCCCTCCTGCTGTCATACTGCCCCTGTCTAGTGTTCTTAGAGCAGGACTTGCCATGCTCTTTTGAACACTACTGACACCTGCACAGGGCCTGGCTTTGTGGGTTCTCGGGACGTTTTTTGAATGACTGAATGAAGGCCTGACCCTGTGAGAAAACTGGGGTTCAGAAAAGCTAAGCAGCATGCTTGTAATCCCAGCACTTTGGGGGGCCGAGGTGAGAGGATTGCTTGAGCTCAGGAGTTCACGACCAGCCTGCGCAACTTGGCGAGACTTCATTGCTACAAAAAATATAAATAAATAAAAAAATTAGCCTGGGGTGGTGGTGCACGCCTGTGGTCCCAGCTACTTGGGAGGCTGAGATGGACGAATCACCTGAGCCCAGGAGGTAGAGGCTGCAGGTGAGCCATGATTCTGCTACCGCACTCCAGCCTAGGCGACAGAGCAAGATCCCAACTCAAAAAAATAAATAAATGGAAAAGCTAAGCCATCTGCCCAAGTTTATGGAACCAGACTGAATCACATTCAGATACCTTTCTACTGTCTTCTCTGCTCAAAATCTCTCTTCACTCTTTTTCCTGGTTTATTCTTAAGACCTAGCTTGGATATCACTGCCTCTAGGAAGTCCCCCAGGCTTTTTTATCTGGGCTCACCCAGCACTTCTCTCCTAACTTTGCAGAGTAGACTGTTTTTCCCACTGGATTGTGGACACAAGGACCAGGGTTCCCTACGGTGGGTGGGTCCTTCTCTATCACTAAAAACAATTTGAGTCATCTAAAATAAGTATGTCAGCACCATTCTAGAGATTCAATTTCATGGGAGCCTACAAAAGAAATACCACACTGGCAAGTAGAAGTGATCTGCTTGCCAGACTGTTATACTGGAACCAGGACCTGGCCATATAGCCCCAGAACAAGCCCATAAGAGTGAAGACTAGAGCTCCTTGGGGCATCTGGTCGACCCCAGGCATGAAGCAGAAGGCTAGAAAGAGCCCTGAGGGGGGAAAATGACCCAGGCTTATGCAGGTCTCAGCCTGAGCTCACAGCATCCCACATGTAAGATCCTGCCAGTCCCGGGAAGTCACAGGCGATGGAGAGGGATTTAAAAACTTATGAGGAAGGCACTCACAGTACCTCTGAGACATCGAACAAGAGAAGTGCCCCCTATGCCCAAGTTAAAGAGCAGGATTGACAGAACCTATCCCATCCACCAATAGGGCAACTCAGTCATGGGGCCACAATATGGCCTGGGCAGTTATACAGCCCAAACCCAAGATGACCCTATGGAGTCATGAAATTGCTGAAAGTGTGGGTGGTACAAGTAGAAGAGTAGCCTCTCGATCAAGGGAGGTCAGTATCTGCAGTTCTCTGCTGGCTTGTCTACATCTAGGCATTCAGTGACGAGCTCTATGTTTGAAGAGGAACAAGGAAAAACCAGACTATGTTTAGCTCTTAGAAGGGTCATTACATGGAAAGAAAAGCAAAATTCATATTGTGAGATACCAGAGGGCAGAGCCAAGGTGGGGGATGCAAGCAGGGAGATTTCAACTAGAGTTTAGAAAGTATGTTCTAATAATCCCGGCTATTCGGAAATGGAGAGATAGTGAGGTCTGTGCCCTGGAGGTGTGCAAGGCTGCAGGGCAGATCCCTGTCCTAGAAGCCATTCTGTTAAACTCCCTTTAAGGTCTTTTCCAATGCTAAGATTCTGAGACTGAATCTTCTTGGAGAATCAACAAGGGTACCTGCATAATCAACGATTATATACCTAACCCTGAATTGTACCCCATGTCTTTATAATAAAAAAATATATATATAATAAAAAAATCTTCATGAAGAATCTTTCTCATGCTGGATAAAAGAGAGGAGAGACAGGACCCCAGCCCTCAAGGAGCTCTTATTCAGATGAGCAAGACAGACAGGATGTTGTCACTTATAACTGGGTGGCAAGTGTCATGATGGGGGTAGTGGAGGCACTAAGGCTGATGAAAGCCCAGAGAAAGGAGTCATCTTGCATCGACCACACATATGTCCTCGGAGACTGGCCCTTAGAGCAGCACTCTCCAACAGAACTTTCTACAAAGATAAAAACGTGTTCTATCTGTGCTATCCAATATGGTAGCCCTTGGGCACAAGAACCGAAGACCACAACACAAACCCTGCTAGCCCAGAGTGTGACTGAGTTTTATATTGTTCTTAATTGGACTGCTGTATGTAGCCAGTGCCTATGTATGGGACAGTACACACACAATACATTCCTATCACTGCAGAAATTCTGTTGGCCAGCACTGCTCTGGAGAGTTAAAGCAGGCAGCTCCATGACCCTGAAGCCCCTTCCTTTCCTCTCCTTGCTGTGTCAGGACCCCAGAGAGGGAAGGCAGCAAACTGGGAGTCCGAGCGCTTTGGGCCAGCTGCTGTGTGTCTTTGGACAAATCTCCCCACCTCTCTGGACTACAGCACCGATAAAATGAGGAGCCAAAAGACAAGGCTTTTAAAATAATAAGAATAATAATACTAATAATAACAACAACTCTGGGGGGTCTAGAATTCAGAGAGGGAAGGAAGCCTTCACTCTTTCTTCCTCTTCCCCCGTTCCCTCAGTGACCTCAACCTTCCACTACCCAGACCACAGCCCCCAGCGACCCGAAGAGCTTTTGTCTTTACCGCTTAGCACTTGCTGTACGGGTCTATGACCTTCTTTAGAAACTTTTTCTTTACGAGTTTATTTTGGCTTGTGCCGAGCATTCATAAAATTCCTAGGGAACTGGAGGTTTAAAAGTCAGGCTTGTAAAAGGAGTAGGTGGGAGGGGGTGGGAACCGGGCAGAGAGGGGAGAGGATAGCAGCCAGCCCTGGGAAGTTGGAAGACAAGGCTTCGTTTTCCACTCTCCACTCAAGGCCTTGCCTCCTGTGAGTCCTGGGTCTTTTGGGTGGTGAAAGGGGAGAAGAGGGAAAACAGAAAGAAGGGCGGGGGTGGGAGTCAGGCAGAAGGAGCTGCAGGCACGGAGGGCTGAGTTGTTCCCACTGAGCCAGCAGAGTGGACCATCCCTCTGGGTCGCCTCTGGTTTTTCTTGTCATTCATCCCTTCTCCGGCCAGGCTGCCCCTCAGCAGGTCGGAGGCGCTGGAGAACGGCTTGGAGCGCACAGGGCATATGAAACAAATTAGGTCTCGGTTGCAGCCACCCAGAGGCGGGTGATGGATGGGGCCTGCGTTCACGGCAGAGCTAATTGGCAACACACAGAGACATCCAAGAAAGTATATTATTTTGCCAGACTTCGGAGTTATTGGGCTTTTTAAAAAAAAAAAATTGTAGAACATTATACAGCCAGAGATAAGCACAGTGAAAGTTTTAAATCTAATAAAAGCTTTTTGACTGTGGAGTAAAAATAACATACACAGAAAAGTTTGATTTGGATTCAGGTTTTATTAATGTTCTTTCATTGCAAAATGTTTCCAATTAAAAAACAATTCGGAGAGCACTGCATTAATAAACTGCTTGTCTTTCAGAAAAGCCAGAGATTTTGAAAATGCAGTGATGGGCAAACATGCACAAACACACATAGACAGCACTACCAGGAGGTTATTACAGTAATATCTCAATAATTCCAAATTAAGACATGTATGGCTCAGATCTGGGTAGAGGTGAAAAATTTCATGACTGAACTTGAAGAAAAAGCACCTAAAGTTTATTCAGCATCACCTGATCCAAGGACTCCAACATAATTCACAAACCTGGCTCAGATGATACCAGCAGGGATCAGCAAAAACTAGACTATTCTAGGCCTCGGTTTTCCATTTACAAAATGAGACTGTTAGCTTGGATGGAGTTAGAGTCTATAATACTCAGTGATCTACCACAGAAACAAAGAACTGAGTACCACATGTTCTCATTCGTAAGTGGACCCTGAACATTTATCATAATACTATAAGAAAGGGATTGGCAGTAGCAGGACACTGCTGGGGAGGGAGAGGGGACAAACATCAATTAGGGGACCCGATCCCAAACCAGGTGAAGTGGGGACCAAAGGGAGACCCAAACTTCACCTACACGATGACCACCTATGTACCTAATACACAGTTTTAAAATAAAATAAATAAAAATGAGGCCGTTGGGGTCAATAGCCTTTGAAGTTTTCAGGCTTTCTCTAGGAAATCAATAAGGGACCGTGATTGATTGTCCCCAAATATATGTCTTAATCTTTGCTTTAGGAAAAGTTAACTAAATCTAAAATTCATCAGCAATGGGAAGAGAGACCAAACCATAGTTGGGACCTGACAAACCTGGGGCTGATGCTTGTGCCTAGTTATTTGTAAAGAATAACTGGCAGTGTGGCTAACTCCAACGGGAAGTTTGTAAAATAACGAGTCGTCTTCATGATATGGGGGGGGTCACATTATTTTCAACCAGTAGTTTTCAAGGGAACTTCATATTCGCAAAGTGACTTGGTAAATTAATCAGTTTCTTGAATTCCTGACAGGTTGTTTTTGAATAACTGGTCATTTTCGAATCAAGGACTTGCTTAACTGTATCCAAGTGTTTTGTTTTCTATCCCCATATAACTGAAGTTTTAACTCTGGGGAGGAAATGCAATTCTAGCTTGGTGCTTTTTTTAGGTGGCTTCAGCTATTTAGTGTATGAGGCCTGGCCTGTGTGGGTCACTTTAGAGGAGTGATATCTCCTTAGGAGACCTCTCACACACTCGACAGTCTTGGGCCCAGGAATGCTGGTCATAAAATCTAAAGATAAGCACCTCCTTCCCCAAAAGCAGCGTCTGTTCTGGGAGTGTCGGAGAGAGCTGAGCTCAGGTTTCGGCAGTTTGCAGATTTGGAAGCTGAATGTACTCCTTAACGGCATCCACCGCCCCACGACAGCCCCCTCTCCCATCCATCCTCCCAGTACCTAGGACCCTGATCCCAGCCCCACCCCCGATCCAGAGCTCCCCAGAGAAGGGCAAAGGCAGAGTCACTCGGTAAAGACACAGGGAGCCAGGTTTCCAGAGCTTTCACTCCCACAGGCCCCATGCAGTCAGCTCAGAGCAGCTTAAACGCCGGTTGCTTTTCAAACAAGAAAAGGGGCGTTTGGCTCATCTTTTCTTTGCTGCCGCTCCTGATCTTACTCCAGCTCATACTTCTCCACACCTGCGGTGCCCCACAATGACTTCTGGGATCTGGAAGAAGGACAGCCCCCAGTGCCAGGTGTGGGGCTGGTTTCCCTGAGGTTTCAGAGGCAGCCCATCAGTCCAACTGCACGACCCCAGAGGACCTGTCTCCACCCACACCCCCAGCTCTTGGCTAGCCCAGCCTGGTAGTGACCACCACCCTGGGCTCTCTCCTCTGCACCTTCCCAGGGCCTGGATGGCCTTTGAGTAAACAGATAGCCCAGCGAGGTATGTGATCAATTAGCTTTGCTGAAAATACAATCATTTTGTTATTCCAAGCTGATGAGAAGGCCTGCTCTCCCAGCGTCCACATGCCAATCAGCTCGTGTCACCGATATAATTTTCCACATAAACACAACCTTTGTGCAACATCTACTCTTGTAAATAGATGTAATTCCCAAACCAAATAATGCACTTGGAGGGGAAATGGATATTATGCATGCAAAAAGAAAAGCCGGCGATTTTTACACTTTCCAGGCAACAAAAGATTACCCCTAATTGCGAACAGGGGAGGGGGTGGCGGGCAGGGAGGCAGCGGCTGCTGGGAAGCCAGGGAGACCAGCTTCCAGACGGATTTTTTTTCCCCCTCTCTGCACATGTGTGAGCGCAGACCACCAGGAACTGCTTAACTGGGGATTTGTCCTGTTTAGGCAACCAGGGAGAACGTGGTTGTTGTTGTTGATATCTTAAAGGAAACGGAGAGTTACTTAATTATAAGGTTTGGTCTCTCTTGCCAGGAGAGACCCCCTCCAAACCCTAAACTATACACATCCTGTTGCAGAATCCCTCCCCCCCAACATTCCTGCTTGGGAATGGCCTCGGTGGGCTGTGGAGTGTGTGAGTTCCTCTGAAATGCATTGGTGTGTCTTTCTCAATGTTCTGCTCATTTAAGTGAATCCCTAAATTAGATCTTGAAAGCTGCGGAAGTTCCCGGGCAGCTGGAGAGTGAGAACGCCACAGAACCCACTGTGAAATCCCAGTCAGGTTCTGGGCGCCTGCTGCCTCTTGGGCTCTCCCAATGCTACGGAAATGAAGGGTGAGACGCCCCTCACGAGCCTCTGGCCTCCCTGTGTCCCCGCATGCAGGAGGGAGAACGCCCTCTGGGTCATAGTTGGCCCCCTCAGGGTCCTAGGCCAAAGGGAGAAGGCAGCCTGGTAGAGGAAGCAGCAGGACTACTGAACTGCCCTTGTGTGGTGCCAGTGGGCCCAAGGGCCCACGTGAGAGCTGACAGCAAGTCTCTGGCTGTGCCCTGTGTACCGGAAGGGTCCAGATTCACAGAAGACTTAATTTCAACAAGGATTATGCCTGCCTTTTGCAAAGACCCTTCTATTAGCAGGTGAGTCATGACATCTGGGCCTCAAGAAGGCTTCAATGCTTTCATAGAATGATTCTGGGTCTTGATTTCGTTCAAGTTCAAAAGAACGAGTGATTAGTTAGGGAGCATGGGCCAACAGAAAGCAGGGAGCAGAATGACCTCGGAGCTCAGCTCCTTTCCAAGATCTCTCCCAGGCCTGGGAGGGGTGGGTAGCCATAACACTTCAGCTACAAAAGATTCTTCTTTCTGACCCCCACAGCCACCCCTCCCCCCTGCTCACAGAATTCGGCCCAAGAACCCTCCTCCCAGAGAGTCCATCCGTCCATGGCTCCCAAAGCCCATCTGAAACTCATTAGCTGCTTGAAATGATTGTCATGGGAGCCCTTGATGGAGCACAAGAAAGGGAGAGAGGGATACTTTTAAAGGACAGCAATCGGGACCCAAACGCTGGCAGATGTTTGGAAACCTGGCTGTTGAGGAGGGGCCTCCCAGACCCTCGGCCTGACCCTGGCCAGCCCCCACCATCCCAGCCTTTGTCTCTCTGGCAGTTTCTGGAGCCTGAGCTGGAGAGACTGCCCGTCTTTGGGTCTCCTTTGCTGCGGAGGAAAGGAAAACTCCGCGGCCCTGGGACATGCTACAGCCTGATTTCAGAGGACAGCTGTGAAGGTTCCTTAATTCTTTGTCACTTGCAGCTTAATTCCTGTACTTGGTAGGGTAGAGAAAGCAACTTTGTAATAATGAAATAATAAAATATAGGAAATGTTGGAATCATGACAGTATACAATATTATAATTATAGAACTAAGGCTGTTAGAATTCTAGTCTTCCAAATGTAGAACATGGACTAAAAAATATATTTGTGTTGTAGGCTCTGTGTTCTGCCATACCACCCCAAACGAGCCTGATCTCATCTGAATTGTAGGATCTCAGAGACCCAGAATGTTAGAATCATATACTGTTAAAATTCTTGAAAAATTGATTTATAGAATCACACAAATGCTTCAGATTCTTAGCAGAAAACATTAGAATTATGGAATTTTAGGATTATGGAATCAGAATGCTAGAAGCCTAGAATTATACAGCATTAGAAATATAGAAGAATAAATATACAGAAATATAGAATTGTAGTCTCAATTATAGAACTGGAGCATGGTGGAATGTTGAAATATTAAATTAAGGAAATATTGAATGATAGAATCTTAGAATCACAGAATATTAGCATCATGGAATGGCAAAATTAGGGAACCACGGAATTTAGAATTAGAGAATCACAGCAGTTTATAATTACAGACTCATTGGATTATAGACTCTTAGAATCACAGAACATTAGAATCAGAGAGTGTCTGTTTTGTTAGCGAAGTATCAGATCTACGAATTACAGAATTTTGGAATTATAGGTTTTTAGACATTGCCTTGAAGAATTTCAGAGGCAAAAAGGGATTTAGAGTTCACTTGGCTGCACTCCTGGCTTAGTCCTATTCACACACACACATGGCCCCTTGGCAACCCTGTGCTTAAGTCTAGACAACACCGTCTAATTTTGTCGTTTCTTCCATCCCCTAGAGCTACCGGCCTCCTTTTCAGCCTCCCCTCTCTGCCCTACCTCTCATCATTACAAGTGCCTACCGGTTCTTGCTTTTACTTTTAGCAAATTATCCAGCATCTTCATTTACCATGCCTGTGCCTCGCAGGACAAGACTGTTTCAATGATTAATATGCCAGTGAAATGAAGTTTTGACCCCTTTGGGGTGAGGGAGGGGGAGCAGGAGGGACAGGCAGATGTGTGTGTGTGTGTCCTACGTGCTAGAAAGAAACGGGAGCAACCCAGTACACAGAGGAACCCATGCTATTCGTTCCTTTTTGGAAGGCGGTGAGAGCCGATGGTTGCTGAGTTCATGCAGCCTGGTCTGTCTAGGTGAGAGGAGATTCGAAACTATAAACCATTTCATGCTTATTTATTTTATGATCCTCATGGGCTGGGTTTACACAAATTGGACAACATGTGGATTAGATAATTTGCTGGGAATTAACAGTCTCCGATGGTTATCAGTCTTATCAGTCTTGCGGGTGATTAAAGCCGGATTGATGAGGATGAATCCGCGATGAGTTGATTACGCTATCCATGTCCTCATGGGGTTCAGAGAGATGTGGCAGCTCACCACCTAGCCATAAATTCCCATGGGGACAGCACAGCGGAAGAGGACGGTCAGATAGCCGCTGAAGAGTAACACTCAGGATTCCATTACAACGCTTAGGAATAAACCAAAAGCAAAACAAAGCCAGCTTCAGAATCACCGTGGTAATTTAGAAAATGTTGCCTTCCGAGCGAATGCATCCCAAAACTCTGTAGAAGGACTAGCCAAAAATAAACAATTTAAATATGAAGCCTCCTCCTTTTTCTTCAGGACAAGCTGTGCCATTACCGCTTTTATATGAGGCTGTCTTCCTCGAATAGTCTTCCCTCCTGTTCAGGTCCCACGCAGTTTCCACCTGAAGTGCCTCTTTTGGGGAAGCGGCTGGGGTGAGAAATGCTAAGAGATCGTGGCATATTTCCCAGAGAAGAAGCATTGAGAGCAATTCCTTTTGCCACTTTCAAATCTTTTCTAAATAAACTATTTAGTTTAGAAATGGCTAAGCTCCATGACAAATCCAACTGCAGTGCCCAGCTGGTTCTAGGAACTCCATTTCAATGTAGCCGAGATTTTTCCAAAACCGAAATGCCTGCCTGAGAGGTAGAATAGGGTCGGGTCCAGGTACAAGACCAACCCTGCCTGCAGTGCTGTGCACCTCTCGCCAAGTTAGAGCTCCTCTCTGGTTCCCAATATACCCACCCACAAATAAGGAGTTGGATTAAATAAGCTAAACATGGGAGCAAAAATATTAGAAACAGGAAAAGAACAATTTGGATTCGTTTCCTTTTTGTGAATTGAATTTCAAATGAGTCAGGCCAGTGTTTCTATTTATTTTAGAGGCAGTTCAACCAAGAACTGCCGTTTTCATGGCGCTAGTTTTTGATTTCAGATGCTAAACAACAAAACCATGACCCCAAACTTCCTAGACTGCTGGTTGTAGCTATTGTACACATTTTTCAATGGCGTGGCATAATATGAATACAAATGACAAATGCTGTCGCTTCCTCATTCTGAAAGAAATGAGTGAAATAGTGAAAATGAGCTAATGAAATGGCAAACTGGGTGTCAAGAGGCCTCAGACGACTCTGTCTCCCATCTGTAAAATTGGGAGGGGATGGAGGTAGGAGAAATCTAGATGTTGTCTTCCTGCTCCAAAACAAAGTGGGAGCTTCTGAGGCCTCAACCATCACTCTAAACATGGGTGTTGGGTACATTGTACCCCGTGGCATCCGCAGCCGCTCGAGGCCACCCCTGCTGACTCTGGAGATGGGAGGGGTGGGGCTGAGGGTGATGGAGAGCCTCGACAAAGGGGACAATGACAAATCCCCGATTTGTGGACAAGTTCCTTTCACTATGAGCCTGAAAGGCCAACGAGGGTAGGCAGGGTGAATAGGCCTAGGGGTGGACGAGTAAGGACCCTCTTCCACAGCCCTATTGAAAGTTGGTGGACCTGTCGGCAGTGAAAGGAATGGTGCTAAAGAGGCAAGTGAGGGGACTGTGCTGGGGGCTCAGCAATCCCCTGACATAGGCAAGGGGCAGGACTGCAGGCTCAGTCCGGCCCACATGGACATCCAGGCCAATGAGACTGCCTGGCAAGGCTGGGGGCATGACAGGCACAGGCGACTGGTCAGGTCCTTAGTCCCTTTTTTATCTGAAGCTCAGCTTTAAGCCTATGACAACACTGGATATCCTTTCACGGTGGATGGGGGTGGGATCATCCTGGAAAGGCCAGGGCTGGGGGAGAGGGACTGGTGTGACCGCAGAGCCCAGACCGGTCCATGAAGCCAAAACATCCTATCAGGACAGCTCTGCACCAGCTCGGCCCATGGGTTCAGTCCAACAATGGGTCGGTTTAGACAAACAACAGGTTAGTCCAATCAAAACAGTTCAGTTATGAAAATGGTGGTGGGGAAAGGAACAACAGAAAAACAGCAGTGGCAGTTCTGTTTTTACAGAGTGACTGTGCAACTTCCCTGGCTGTCAGA
The DNA here is from genome assembly GCA_963574415.1 of Tarsius wallacei. NCBI lineage: Eukaryota > Metazoa > Chordata > Mammalia > Primates > Tarsiidae > Tarsius > Tarsius wallacei. Next base: position 14,563 of record CAUYQG010067224.1, on the reverse strand, counting down.
TAAGGAAGCCGCCAATCGGTCCCCTGACACAGTCGCTCAGTCTTGTTCAAACAGTCGATCACCTGGCAGGTCGGGAGATGGAAACATTTAAAAATGACTCTGTGGTCCAGTCTGATCCTGTCTCATGCTGTGGAGTCTCGGAATTATAACTTTATCAGAACTGGTGGGGAGTGGGGCTTGAGAATCATGTTGTCTCGCCCCTCCCTCATTACAGGGGTGAAGAAAGGAATCACAGAGCCCAGGGTCCTTACCAAGATGCCTCCACACTTCAGGAGATGCCCCTTCTCCTTTTGAGCAGAATGCCCCTCCGTGGCAGAAAGTTCTTCCTTGTGTCTAACCAGACTCTGTCTTGTTGCAGGAGCAGCTTGGATGCTCCTCCTTGTGGCCAGTCTCCAGAGGTGAGCATGGCTGTATGGCAGACTGGGAGTGGGCTGCTGTCGCTTCTTCCCTGAGGCAGCAGAGGGTCTGGATGGTGGAGGAGAGCCTGGAGGGCCGCCTCTGTGTTAGGTGAATAAACATTGGAGTCGAGTTTCTGGCCTGTCACTCTGCAGCCTTTCAGCGTGTGAGAGGCCAGGTGGGCCGGAGGGAGTTCCTGTGAGCGGCACATCAAGAGGCAGGGGCCTGGGGGCCTGTGGGGGCTGTGGAGGCCCAGGCAGGGCCTGCTCTGGATGGCCAGTAGGATCAGCTTTTGCAGGCCATGGAACTTCACACCTTTGAAAGGCTCCAGAGTGGCCCACAGAAAAAATAAACGGTTCCTCCCATCCGTGGCAGAGCGGCCATCCTCAGGGGCTCCCCGCCATGCGCACGGAAACCCTGTAAAAAGGGCCCACTGTTTCCTTTTCCACTCCCTGAAAGGATGTGTGCTGAACCACCACGGCTGCTGGGGTCAGGCAAGGGTGTTGCGTGCCTGGCCGTGGGGCCTGGGGTCCAGCCCCACTCCCCTGGGACAGCCACCCCGGCATCTGAACCTTAGCTGCACATCTGGCAAGCAGGCATGAAAATACTTGCCTTTGGGTTTTATTTTGTGTGTGTTTGATGATGGAATAAGGCGAGTATGTGTGTGCAAGTACTCAGCACACAGTAGATGCTTTTTGATGTCTTCTCCTCCTCCTGTCTGTGGACCCAAGGACAAGTCACATTTCCTTGAGGGGCCACAGTTCCCTCCTCTGTGAAGTGGAGTGAGCGCCCATGTGTGTCAGGATGAAATAGACAAAGGGTTTAGCACAGAGCCTAGTGTCAGAAGACTCTCTTGTAGTGTAGTTTCTTCCTCTTTTTTGCTATCCATTCTCCCCTCCATGTCTCAGGTACAGCATCTTATACATGGGAATGATAATACTTTCTTGACCCACCAGGTCAAGAATGCTGAGTAGATAAACACAATGCCACCAGCATGCAATGAGCTGCCTTATGCTGCAGAACTGTGGGAGAGACTAGGTCTCAAAACACTTTGATGCAAGCAGAAAGCATAGAAGGATCCGAAAGTCCTAGGAGTATTACAACAAGGCTTAGACAAGGGCATGGCTCTTGTCCCATCGAGGGATAGTTCAGACAGGAGTCTTGAGGAGAGAGGGAGGTCCCTGCTGCCTGTGGCACCTGAGAGGGCTTCCCAGAGCAGTGCTTTGCCCAAAGCAATGGAGCTCTGTCTTTCCACACAAGTCTAGTTTGTTGCAGATGCTTGAAGGCTAGACTATTGCAGCTCCCAGCAGAAGTGTCCCCAGAAGTGTCCATGTTCTCCTGTCTGGGCTTTTCAGAGCTGGGAAGAGACAATCTGAACCAGGACCAAGAATGGGAAAATGTCAAAGTAGATGCCCATGTGAGCTCTCTAACAACAGAGTTGGCTGTCTCAGGGGTAGCAAGCTCTCTGTCACAGCAGGCACCCAGCAGTGGCTAGAGGACCCTGTGACAGGTACAGAGGAGGGATTATCTGACTCCAGGGCTTTGAAGTCAGGCACCCTGGCCTCCAGTTCTTGCTTTGCAGTTCACCCCTGTATGACCTTGGATTAGTCTTCAAATATTCATAAAGTCCTAATTTTCTCATATGTAAATTGCCAGTAATTCCTACTTCAAATAATTGTTTTAGAAACTAAATGAGATAATGTCTATCAAGCATTTAGCCCAGTGTTAAGAACTTGGCTGAGATTCTAAGATCTTATAGCCCCAAATTTAAGATTCTTTGAGGATTCTGAAAATATAGGTGAGTGAATCCATTGATTTAACAGGAACTTATTTGTTCGTTCATTCATTCATTCATTCATTCATTCATTCATTCATTCAGAGTCTCACTCTGTCTCCCAGGCTGAAGTAAAAGTGGCACACTCACAGCTACCGCAGCTTCAACCTTCTGTCTCAGCCTCCCAAGTAGCTGGGACTATGAGGTGCCCATCACCACTCCTGGCTAATATTTTTATTTATCGTAGAGACAATGTTGCCCAGGCTAGTCTTGAATTCCTGAGCTCAGGAAATCCTCTTGCTTCCGCCTCCCAAAGTGCTGGGATTGTAGGCATGAGCCACTGCACTCAGCCAACAGACATTTATTTAATGCCTACTCACTTAATCTTTGCAACAACCTTATGAGCTAGGAACTATCCTTTCCCCAATTTATAGATAAAGGAACTGAGGCAGAGGAAAGTTAAGTAGCTTGTCCACTGTCACACCACTAAGGAAGAGGTGGAGCTGAGATTGGACTCTGGTTCCAAAGTCTGTGCACATCAGATTCTAAGACCATGAGACTTTAAAACCATTCCATGTTCCTAAGATTTCAGCAAATTCAAGATTATGAGACTTTCATTAATAATAACAAATGTATCCAAGATAAGTTGGGCTCAGTGCACATTTTCTATAAAGGACCAGGCCATAAATGTTTTAGACTTTGCAGGCCATAAGATCTTTGTCATGCTATGAAACTCTGCTGTTGTAGCCATGTCTAAACAGATGGGTTTCAATAAAACTTTATTTGCAAAATCAGGTGGCAAGCGCATTTGACCCTTGTGCTGCAGTTTGCTGATCCCTGTTCTTAAGACATAGCTCATGCATCTTCTGCTCTGCTGAGCACCCTGGTGGGAGCTCCTTCAGGACTGAGCCCCAGGGGAGCCCAGTTGTGCTCCCCCATTTGGAGAGGCAGAGGGGTCTGCAGTGGCCAGGGTAGCTCCCAGGTTGTGGGTACCTTTGAGTGTGACTCTCCCTTTCTGTCCTAGAGAGGCTGTTGAAAAGGCTCCTCTCTCCAGCAGCGGGGCCTCATTACTCAGAGCTGGAAAACAGTGTTAATTTTCCCCAAGCGGGAAGCAGCTGCACTTGTGAGCCAGGGCTCATTTTGCTACATGAATATTTATGGCATGTCCCCTAATTAAGCTTAGAAATAAAATGTATCCTGCTAACAGGGGCCACGGAAGACGGGAAGGCCGTGTCAGGAACCAACCTCTCATGCCTGTGAAGTAGGGTTGTCAACGAAACATTTGTTTCCAGAGCCACTTGCCCAGGGCCAGTGTTCGCAGGAGCATTTTCTGGAAGGTCAAGCACCCTTGGTGTGGTCACATGCTCGTGCGAGGACCACTGGGGCCACCTCGCTGAGCAGTGATGGATGGCTATCATCTCAGGCCTGCAGGAGGTGACAAGTGGTGACTCCAGGCCAGAGCCCTAGTAGGACTGTTTTTCTTTTAGTCAGGGTGACTCAGGTATTTGCTGATTGGGCCTCAAAGGCCACTCTCATATAAACAGCCCAGAAAGAAAGGGTGCTGGGTGGGAGCCAGGGGCGCTGCCTTTGAGTTCCTCCTCTGCCCCTCTGCCCACCAGCTCTCCCAGCCTCAGTTTTCCCATTGTTAAAATGAGGGCGATCCTCCCAGGACAATCAACATCATGGAGCTGTATCTGGGAATCATGGAGACGAGGGTAAGTCTTTTGGGGAATGGTTCCCATATGATGCTGGAATTTCCTTTACCTCCTGGCCCTCCCTCTCTTAAATCCCCAGAACCAAGGAAAGGTATCTTTGCCCAGGCCAGTGACCTTGACGGTTTCCGGAAACCATAAACCTTGGCTTTTCCTTGAAGGGTCCTATCTCCAGAGAACTGCTTAGGCCTTCATATCCTCTTCCACAGAGCCAATAAACCAAGCAAATACCATAAAGCTCTTTCCCCACCTGGGCTCTCCCCGATGGTCAGAGTCAGACCTGGTTAAGAATCAAAAGTTTCAGAACATGGCCATAAAGTTGAATATGATCCTCCTCCTGTCCTTTTCAGAACAGAACTTGCCTTTGACTTCTCTCTTCTGCCTTATTTTCAATGAGTTTCCTCTTGATGTCTTCACAGCACCTGAGAGACCCCCGACCCCCCACCCCTCACCCCTTGTGTTCCCAGCCCCACCTCCAGCTTCTGGTGGGGCCTGGGGTGAGGAAGCTGCTTTCCTAGGGTGGGTCCAGGGCTGTAATCAACTGACACACCTTGTAAATTCAAAAGTCAACACAACATGGAAGCAGAGGAGACCCTTGGGTTGTAAGGAGGAAGTGGAAAGGTGAGGGTAGGCCTTGCCTTGTGAAGTGGGTCAGGGGTGGCTGCAGTGCCCTCTGCCTCTCCTGGCTGGGCCTGTCCCATCCTCAGGAGCCCAGGGCTTCCTGCTCTCATTCTCCGCCTTCATATCCTGAGCTCAGAACCACCACAGCAACAACCTGGGCCCTGGAAGGGGCCTTAGAGGTCTTTTCTACCACTACAGTTGAGGAGCCTGAAAAATGGGGAGGGCTTTGCCCAAGGTCGGTGTCAGGGCAGGTATTGTGGAAATAGCACTGGGTCTGGGGTCTGGAGGCCTGGTCTCTGGTTGTTGCCTTGGCTGAGTCCAAACTCTGGTCACACACCGGTCCCTGACCCCAGCAGCAGACAGCAGTCTTACCTTCTCTGTTTTTTTTTTTTTGCTTTGTTTTTGAGTCAGAGTCTCACTCTGTTGCCCAGGCTGGAGTGCAATGGCATGATCATGGCTCACTGCAGCCTTACCCTTCTGAGCTCAGGTGATCCTTCCACTCAGCCTCTTGAATAGCTGGGACTGCAGGTGCCAACATGCCTGGCTAATTTTTTGATTTATTAAAATTATACCTATTGTTTTTGTTATTATTTGTTGTTTACTCTCCTTCCTAGCTAGCCAGAAGGATCTGGTGTTTCCATGGAGACCTCGGCTCAGGAGCAAAACTTTATCCAGTCAAAGGTCAAGAGTGGATCCAGAAGTTCTGCCAGGGCTCGGCAGGGCTCAGGAGATTTGGGGCACTGCAGAGTTAGATGGTTGAGACCCCTTTGTCCTTGATGAGGTCCAAGCTTGCTGGTAGGAACACTGGCACCTGAACAGTTAACCACCCCACAGTGTGTCATTTGATGCTAAGATAGGCTTACATAGAGCTCAAGGGATCTGGGTGCCCAGGCTTGGGCTCTGTCTGCCCATGATCTCATAGAAACCCCACTCTCCACCTGGGAGGACCCAGGAGGCTTTGGTGGGTACCTTGGACACCTAGGTTCCTACCCATAAATACTCTCAATTCCCACCAGCTTGTGTGTTTGGGGAGGAAAACTTAACCCATGTCCTTCTGATTCACTAGCATTAAAGCCATCACAAAGCTTTGTGCCAGCCATTTGGTGCTTCTGCGGCCTGCCGGGGAATCTACCATCCTTTGAAGGTGTTTTCCTCCACTCTGGGCAAACAGGAAATCATACTGGGCCAGGCTGCCCTGCCAGCCTCCTCACAATCAGAGAGACCTGAATCAGGAGCCTGGAGCACAGCAGACTCTTAGGCCTGGCAAATAAGCCCTTCCAAGATTTGCCCCAACCCTGGCTTGATAGTGATTGTCCCTTGGGCTATCAGGAGGGGCTATAGATGTGATGATCACAGAGAGTCCTTTGCCATTCCCTCTCTTCCAACTACATTTCTTCCTTGCTGTTCCTGAAGTTTTGCCCATTCTTTGAGATCCAGCCATGGCTCACCCCTCTCAGTCTTCCCTTGGTTATCCTGAGTGAAGCAGTTGCCAGCTCAGAATTTGGTATTGAGTAAAATCAGTATGCTTATTGACTGCATGGATGGAATAATGGATCACGGGACCTGGGATGATGTATCCTATACTTTCTCTTTCCCTCTCCCTCTTCTCCTAAAATGTGTCAGGCCTAGGTTTTGGCACCTGCAGAGGTTTGACAAATGCATAAAGAATGAATGTGCATGCAGTGAATGAATGGTTGCAGGAATCCATTCGTAGAGCACATGCTATGCACCTGGTCGCTGATGTCACAGCTGTGAAGAAGACATGCCTCCTGTCCTGGTCCCTAACACTGTAGCTGAGAAGTCAGGCTTACCCAGAGACTGGCACGATCCATTAGGTGTTTAGCTACTCTTGTGATCAATGCCATGAGGGAGGAAAATGAATAAGTAAATCAGGAATGAGGGAGGGGATGGATATATAAATGAGTAAATAAATATGAATGAGAATAAATGAAGGAGTGATGAAGATTAATTCATTATGAAGGGAAAAAGCCCATGGCACATGATGCAGTGTTTATGGACACAAGGCCTAGTGGCCAGTGTTGCCTGAAGTCAGCCCCTCTCTCTCCTGCTTCCTGGGGGGGAAGGAACAGCAGGCTGGGTGGAGACAGGCTCCCGAGGTCCGGGAACAAGGCCCTCTACATCTTGAAGTCAGCCAGTGCCACTGTCCCAGCATCTTCAGGACTCTTAGTCTCAGCAGGGTGAGTCTTTGTGCTGGAGACTTTAATGGGGAGACTCTCAGGACCTGCAGAGTGTGATTTCTGCTCAATGAAATGAACCCCAAAACATTCACAATCACCCAACACCACACGTATCATCCCTCCAGAGTGAGAAACCAGGCTCAGGAAGGGGCAAGGGCCTGCCCAAGGCCCCACCGCCAGGGGCCTGAGACCGACAAGGCCCTTGACATCATCTCCTTTGCCTCCCTCTGAGTTCCTCCTGGGGTCCTCTCCCTCTGTGCCCCTCCAGCACCACTGGCCCCTCCCTCTCCTGGCACAGGCTGGGCATGCTGCTGCCTTGGAGCCTTTGTGCCCCTAATTGCCTTTGCCTGGAATGCTCTCCACAAGACACCGGTGGGGCTCACTCTCACTTCCTTCCAGTCTTTTCTCAGAAGTTACTCTAGTAGCGAGGCCTTCTGGGGCCACCATATCTATAATTTTGTCACTGACCCCTTCCTTTTATAGCCCCTTGCCTTGCTTTCATATTTCTTTATAGCACTTATCCTTACCTAACATATTGTACGTTTTTTCCTATTAGTTTATTATCTGTTTCTCCCGGGAAGGCATGACTCCAGGAGGGCAGGGATTTGGTATTGCTTTGTTCACTACTGTGTCCCGGCTGCTGAAATAGAGCCTGCCACACCATGGGTGCCCACTGTATATGTATTAAATGAATGCATGAAACAGAGTCTTAAACCTAGCCTCTCCTTTCCATCTAAAAGCCACTGTCACTATGTCTCTTCTTGCCTGGACACTGCAGCAGCCTCTTGCCTAATCCCCACCCTCCTTCCTGCCCCCTTAGCTTCCTCCCTTACCCCCAGCCTCCTTCCTGACCCCTCAGCCTCTTCCCTGACCCCTCAGCCTTCTCCCTGACCTCCAGCCTTCTAACCTCTAAGCTTCCTCCCTGACTGACCCCCAGCCTCCTCCTGAACCCTCGGCCTCCTTCTTGACCCCCATCCCCCTCCTGATTATTCAGCTCCCTCCCTGACTATTCAGCTTCCTCTCTGACCCCTCAGCCTCTTCCTTGACACTTCAGCCTCTTCTTTGGCCCAAAATGATCTTTCCTCTACACTAAATAGGACCATATTATTCCCCTTCTGGAAACTCTTTACTGTGCCCAATTTTCTTTCTCTTGGTTCTGTCTTTCCTGACCCTATAAAATGTGCATACAAAATAACAGACATGAGCGTGTGACCTATGGTGCATGCTCATTCAGTGGCAGTTCTTTTCAGACCCGATGACACATGCATCTGGTTGAAGGTGCTGTGAGAGGGGAGGAGGCTGTGGTGTGCAGGAGAACACAGGCAAGGTATGGGGACGCAACAGTGGGGTGTGGATGGAGGAAGCATAGCCAGGCCTGATATGCCAGCTTCAGTAGGAGGATCCTGGGATGCTGGGTAAGAGAACTGCTTGGGATCAGATCCCAGAAGGTATTGGCTATAAAGCTGAGGAGTTCTGCCCCATTATGCAGGCAATGGGAAACCTCTGTGAGTTCTTTCAGCAAAATTCAACATGCTGCCAAGTACTGATTAGGAGCAAGTGCTGTGGTGGGCGCTTTCAAGAGCCAGCTTCTGTAGAATCCTCATACCAATCCTTAGAAATCCATATGGCTGTCCCCATTCTATGAATGGGGAAACTAAACCGCACAAAGGTTGATGAACTTTCCCAAGTAATCCAAGATGGCAGTGATTTGAACCCAGGCCTAGGTCACCTGAACCTCTGTGCCATCCACGGGCCTGGCACTTGTTAGATGTTTGTGAACAAGCAACCCCAACAGCCTGGAGGCTGGTGACGTCTAACCCCACGGTGGCTCCTCCCTGGGCCCTGAACCAGGCTCCAAAGCTCAATGCTGTGACTCTGGCCTCCACACAGCCTTTCCCGGACTTGGAAGTCAAGAAGAGAATTCATAGCACTTCGGAAAACACATTTTCTGTTAAGGGAGACTTTTCTGTTTTCATTTCAAACAGCCCTGGCCGGTGACGATGGGTGCAGAGAGGTGCCCTGTTTTCCATCCTAACACCTATTTCCAGGTGGAGGTGGGGAGGGCTCCAATCTGAAATGTTATTTCAAATTCTTCCTGGGCCATGCAGCTCCATTTCCAGGACACATGCTGCAAAGCAAAGCCTGGTTTCCCATTACACACTGTTGCCCTTTCTGGTCTGAGAACCTTTCAGAGTGGGAAGACACAGTCTGCTCCAACACCCTTCCTCCTGTCCCCATAAATAAAGTCACAACGCCTGATGTGGAGCTTAAATAAACAGCCTTGCCAGGCACCCGATGGCCACACTCCTGATAGGCAGGCTTGCCAAAAGCAGCAAACCCAGGCCGCTCCGCCCAGCCTTTCCAGAGAGAAGAGATGAAACTGGTGTTTTGCAAATGCTCCCTGCCTGCTTCTGCCATCCAAGGCGCATTCCAAGAAGGAACAGGCCAGCAAAGGCTTGTCATCTGATGGGGTGCGGACAGAGATGGATGACGTGCTCCCTGCCAGAGAAGGCCACGTTCAGACACTCCCAGATAGCCAGCTGCCACTTTATTAACAGCAAAGATCCCCATCTGAACCAGGCTGGGAAAGAAAATATTTATGCTTGCCTGTCAGGAGGACCTCCGTCTTTCTTCTGGGGGAGCCAGCCAGGGTGCTAGTCTAGGGCTGGGGAAGTGTGACATATCTGTGGGGCTCCTCCAGGCCCTTTTGCAGTCCAGAGTTGATGGAGATACCAAAATATCTTCAGGATGGTTCTGGGTGGGGCCGGGAGTGGGAGGGCTGGACATAAAATCAGAACACCCTCTGGCATCGATAAAACCATAAATGAGAGGATCTGGGGTGGGAGTGGGGGTTACAGTTAGAAATAAAGTGCAAATGCACTATTAAATGACCTCATTATTCATTAAAAACACATAGCTGCATTCATCGGCTAAGCAACTTTGTACAGAGAATAAAATAATTTTGCATTGTCAGGAAATGTCAACACTGGAGCCAAGTCTGTCAATTAAGCTAGGCATATATTAAAATCAGTTTATATTATTACTCCTATTATGGCCATTATTATGAACAAAAGTTGAAGACACATTCTTTAACAGTTTTAGGGATGCCTGAGAATCTGTATTGGAGAAGACCTTGCCACGCTCTGGGAGACAGCTGTTCCTAATTTCAGTAATTGAGTCACAAGGCACTAGGCTGAACAAGTCAGGGTGCTGGGGAGTAGAGGCTTTGGTCTGTAAGGGTGGCAAGATTGTTCTCTTCAGACACTCGTGAGGTTCTTTTCCTCACTTATCCCTAAAGAACATGCATATTAAAGTCAGGAGATCTGGGTTCAAAACTCAGCTCCACCCCTTAGCAGTTGTGCAACCAACCCTAAGTACCTTATTTAAATTTTAATCTACTCTTTGATCAAACAGAGCTAATAAATGTCTCCCCCTTGGGGTTGTCCTGAGAATAAGTGAGAGAAAGTATGTGAAATTCTCACCACAGTAAGAGTTGGATACATGACAAGCAGTTGTGTGGGAGGAGTGGCACAGATGACATTACAGCATCTCTATAGGCATGTAGCAATAATTTGTATTGTGTGAATGGGTATGTACACATTTGTGCAAGTATAATTCCTAGTTCATATCTGTCTTAGTTTCTTCAGGTTGCTATAACAAAATACCACAGACTGGGTGGCTGAAACAACAGACTTTTTTTTTTTCCTCACAGTTCTGGAGGCTGGAAAGTCCAAGATCAAGGTGTCCTGCAAATTTGGTTCCTGGTGATGGCCCTCTTCCTGGCTTGCAGATGACCACATTCTCATTGAATCATCACATGACAAAGAAAGAGAGAGCTCTGGTCTCTCTTCTTATAAGGACACTAATTCCCATCATGGGGACCCCACCCTCAAGACCTTATCTAAACCTAACTTCCTCTCAAAGGCCCCAACTTCAGGTACCATCACACTGGGGCTTAAGGCTTTGACATGTGAATCTTAGGGGAACACATTCAGTCTGCAATAGTATCTATATGTGATATCTGTAGAGTTCATGACTAGATCTGCTTTCGAACCTATATGCTATATAGGTGTTAATGTCTACCCTAAGTATTATAGGTTAAGTAGAACAAGGATGGTATGGGGGTTTATTGACATCCATGTACACCTCTGTGTGGGGGCCTACGCACACATGCCAGTGTAGCACATGCTCAAGTCAGAGGCTCTGGTTGCTGGTGTGTGTGTGTCCTTATGTAGTGTGTACACATGTGTGTATACAAGCATGGGAAGGGCATAACTTGGACCTTTTAGACAGCTGCGCCTCAGCCCAGCATGAGTCTCCTGCTCCCCCCAGCCCATAGCGCTGCTGGAGGGATGGGGCAGAGGAACCGAGGTTCACTGGGACTGGGGATCTGTCCAGCCTGAGATCCTTGGCTGGACATTGTCCTGTGGGAATTGTCCAGTGCTGGGAGGAGCCTCTGCCCTCAGGAGCAGTTTGCCTGGGGAAGGGACATGGAACCTGTCCTTGATGTTACCGGGAACAGCTATCTTCACCCAGCATGAGGCCTGTCTTCCTCTATTTAAATGGGTCACTTATCTCATTGATAGCCTTCCAGCTCCAACTCAAATGACATTTGCTTAGCAATTGGCCTGTTTGAAAAAGCCAATGCATTGGAACCCAGGCATGCAAATGCTGCACCATCTTTCTGAGCTGGGGGTGCAGGGAGACAGGCCCATGAGAGACAGCAGGAGGGAAATGGGGGCATCGAGTTGGTCAAGGATCCCACAGAAACAGGCAAACACATTATCCACTCCAACACAGGCAATTTTTTCTCCCAGGGTGGTTAATTAGCAGGCGGCTGCCCGGGCTCTCTACTTGACTTGCAGAATTAGAATGCTCAGCACAGAGATCTGTGTTTATGCTCAAAACCCGTTGTGCCACTTCCCCAACCAGGAGAGGTGGTCTGTGAGTCTGGGGCCTGGAAAAAGCTTCTCCTCCAGAGAAATTCCTTCCCTGTTGGAGGCTTCAGAAAGCAGCAAGCCGATCAGTGCAGGCACAGAACACATCCCCACACAGGCACAAATATCCCCTCACTTAGTAAATGTGACACAAAGGCATGGTCACACAAATTCACCCAGAGATGCACAGGCACCTATCCCCAGGGACAAACACATGCCCAGAGAGACCCAGACCCCACACGGCACAAATAACACACTTAGAGATACCCGGGACCTACACTCACACCCCCAAAGAAACACATGCCTACACACACATATACACCTAGACATAGTAGTGCACATAGCAGATGCACCTTCCTAGTCTCCTGGGAATGAATGTGTAAGAGCACTCCCAGAGACAGAGAAGACCAGCCTGGGCAACACAGCAAGATGTTGGCTCAAAAAACAAAAAACAAAGCAACAACAAAAAAACAATTGGTTGGGTACGGTGGCACATGCCTGTTGTCCCAGCTACTCAGGAGGCTGAGGAGGGAGAATCACCTGAGTCCAGGAGGTCAAGGTTGCTGTGAGCCATGATCATGTCAGCCTGGGCAACAGAGTGAGGCCCCGACTGAAAACAAAAACCCAGCCCTACGGGAACAAATGTCATCAGTGATTCTCAACCAGACCCTCATATCATGAGAGATGAGATCATATGAGCATGATCTATCAGACAAGATATCAAATCTCTGATGTCAGATTCAGAAATCTGATTCTATGAGAATCAGAATTCGCATCTTGGAATCAACAGGGAGTGTCATATAAACACTCATATTGGGCTTTTCCAGAAGCTCATCCATCATCAAGTGAGCTGTGGTGCTAGTCGCATAGATTTTGAAAGGCTCCCTTGGATAACGAACATGGAATATTTTTATCATTAAAAATAAAATGAAATGAAATGGCTCATCCCTGCCTATTAAGAGGAAGAACAACTTGATTCGGTGAGAACTATAAAGATTTTTTTTAAGTGATGTCTTTTTGTTGTTTCAAGAACAAAGTAACTTGAAACCAAAAATGTCCTTGTGTCATTTTAAACAGAGGAACAGTGATACCAAATACCACATGTCCAGGAGATTTGTTTGTCTGCTTGTTTTTTAAGAGATCCTCAGGAAGAATCAGATAGAAGCAATCAGGGTGTTGCAAATGCTGATTACACAGAGACGATAATCACATGTCATACAAACTCCAATCACCCTGTTCTAATCTGCCCTCCAAAAGGAGAAACAGGTAAGGATGATCCCACCTGATGATTGTCCAAGAGATTTTGATTCATTTACAGATGTTTCAGGCTTGTGTCTATACCCGAAGGGCCTTGGGTCCCACCCCTTCCTGCTACAGATAGGGAAACTGAGGTTCAGGTAGGGCAAGCGACTGCTGGCCATCATATAGCCATTAGCAATTTCTGTGAGTTAATATATGCAGAGCACACAACAGGTGCTCAGTAAGTGTTAGCTGCTATAGTAGTAGTATTATTATTATCATTATCATTATAATCATGTCATTAGGAGAGCCAGACCAAGAATACAGAACTCCTTCCTCTCTATCTGGCTTATGGACTCAGGATCTCCCTCCCAGTTGAGAAGACACTGAAGGAGGCAGTAGAAATCTGGACACCCCCTCCCCCCGGAACCCCCCCAACCCTCCACCCCTCCGTCCCCTCTTCTTGAAGCCCTACAGGGTCGACTCCAGTCCTTCTACTTTCTGGGGAAAAGGTGAAGGAGAGTGTTGGGAACCGTAAGGGTAGCATCATGATGAACTTTGAAGGGAGCTCCTGACTTGGTGAGGGGCGTCTAAGGACAGCTGCCTCCTTCTGCAACCTTGGGCGAGGCCAGCCTTTAGACATGACCTTCATTATCACGGGCAGGACACAGGACACAGCAGTTGCAGGTAGTGGGACTACAGCTCCTTACTGCATGTGCTCCCTGGGGAGTTTCTTCAGGCCAAGGAAAGTTTTGGTTCTAACCACTTCTCCCCAGCCAGGACTGCTGGGTGGTCTAGGGGCAGGAGGGCAGAATGGGGGTGGGGCAGGGCAGGCTTCCGTTGGAGAGAGTGTGGGGTAGAACACTTGGGGTTGGGGAGAGATGGAATCTGTGTGTGTTGGGGGGGTGCTGGTGCAAAGGGAGACCCCCCCCAGGTCAACATCAGGATTTGGGAGCATTGGGGAATAGAAGGGAGCAGCAGATGTCAGACCACCTGGAGGGTCTGAGAAACCCGATGGGGTTTCACAGTAGGTGAGGACGAGCCCCCCCTTCCCTGAGTCCCAGGTGGCTAGCGGGAGGGGTCCACCCGAGGCACGGAGCCCCCTACACTTTGTGTCTGGGGCTCCAGAACATGTGGCTGACACGCACCCCCCAAAAAGGGCTGCCATTTGGAACGCATTTGCAGACACATGGATTGTTTTTAAGTTAATGCTTTTTAATTCACTGTTTCCCAGTTGTCGTTTTTTATTGAAAAGGCGGATTCTGCCGGTGTGTGTTCCTTGGTGGGGGAGGGGAGGGGGTAGCTTCTGGGGCAGAGATACGATGAGAGAGAGAGGAAGAGAGACAGTGAGAGACAGAGACAATGGCATCGTTTTCCGTGAACAGGAAACAGGTAAACAGGTCTGGGAGTGAGAGACACACCGGGAGGAGGATGCATGGAGCCTGGATGCAGGGACAAGGGGGAAAAGTCTTGGGAGGGAGCGGAACTCAATTAGGGGGAGCGGGGAGAGTGCTGAGAAACCCGGCCCCAGAAACCTCGGTGGATGCCCCCACACCGACAAAGTCCCCTGGGGTTGAGTTCGCCTCCCTCCAGCTCTCCAGACGAGGCTGAGCTGGCCCCAGGGAGAGGGCTGCAGGGACGCGGTCGGCAACGCACTCAGTATGCAGGATTCGGGTAGGCAAGGGC
>CAUYQG010067223.1:0-19894 GCA_963574415.1 Tarsius wallacei | reverse complement strand
TAGCTAGGCTCTCGGGAGTCTTCTTAAAAGACTTAGATCACAGTTTTGGAGGTGGAATATCAACGAAATATAGGAAAAGGAAGCCCAGGTTTGAAAATGTGCCACACAGATTTTTACTGTATTTTTTTTTTGAGTTGGAGTCTCACTCTGTCGCCCAGACGGGAGTGCAGTGGCCGCTCCCGGCCACTGCAGCCTCGATCTGCTGGGCTCCGGCAATCCTTCCGCCTCAGCCTTCCAAGTAGCCAGAATTACAGGCACGCGCTACCATGCCCAGCTGATTTTTTGATTTATTGTAGAGGTGAGGTCTCGCCAAGTTGCCCAGGTGGGTCTCAAACCCGCAGGCTCAGGCAATCCACTCACCTCAGCCTCCCAAAGCGTGGGATTACAGGCTGAGCCACTGAGCCTGGCTTGATTTTTTTTTTTTCAAGGCTTAGTTCAAAAGTTATTTCCTCTGTGAAACTTTCCTCAAGGCTTCAGAAAGTTAATTCTTCTCTCCTCTGGGTTGCAACATTCTTCGAACCTATCTCTAACCTTGACCTTATTGTACTGAATTGTAATTTTCTATTTTTTTCCTTTTTGCATGCTCTATAGAGTGCTTGACAGTCACTTTGCTCATTAAATACTTGATAAACAAATGAGACAGATAATACTTTTCTGATGAAAAGGCTAAGTTTCAGAAAAGATAGTTAATAACCTCAACATCACAAAGGCAAACCCCAAATCCTCACAGTTCCAGCTTAGAGCTCTGCTCACTTTCTAGTTGAATTTTCCTGTTTGGGAAGGCCCACAAGCTTCTGGTTGACTAAACTGCCTCCATATTTAACACGTCCTTCTTAGGTGAGACAAGCTGGGCTATTCTGAGCTCAGTCATTCCAATATCTCATCACATTCCTCTTGATTTATTTCTTCTGTCTAATGTACTTCCTGTCAGTTTCATTAATCTTTTTCTGTATAATTTCTTTTTATCATCTCCCTGTTCCGGAGTGTCATATTTGCCCATTTTCTTTTGGTATCAGATCAATTTTTAATTTGTGGCTTCTGTTTCTGTGACATTTTTAGGATTTAAAATTGCATTCTCTGCACTTGTTATCCCAAACCACAGAAAAGCAATTGAATGTAATGGCAACAAAACATAAAACGAAAGTAAGAACATACACAAGAAAGATAAAGTCATTGGGAGGCAAGAAAATTATGATCATATGCAAGAAAATAAGAAAGAAAAGTTTCAGAGACCTGATGTTCAAGGATGAGCGCTAGTGAAGAGAGACTGGAAAGAAGCCCTTGACACACACTGCTCGTCTTCCCTGTCCTGACTGACCAGCCCCTCAGGCTTACTGGACACTTTGCTCACTTACCAGTCATAGGTGCCACCAGCCTTGGTGGTAACTTTACTCTTGCTGAAAACAAACCCTATAATCTTCCCACTTCCATGATGAAACACTGGAAGTTCGCCCCAAGTTGTCTCTTCTTGAAAAAGCTTTTGGCCTCGAACAGAGATTTGTTCCCAGGGCCACTCCTCCAAATGGCCATGGGTAGCACATACCTTCTTCATACTGTCATTGCCTTGCATAAACAGGACCTCACTAGACACAGCCTGTGCACACAAAACACGTGACGGAGTCCAGGGATGAAAGTCTCTCGGGCTTTCTCTTCCGGTATCACTTGCCTAATATTGCGATCCCCAGCTTCCACTCAGCCCTCACTTCTAGGACACCCACCTCAGATTATCAACAAGAACATGCAGCATTCTCCTTTGAAAGCCTTCCCAATCCAGGGTGATTAGGAGTATAAATATTACATGGGTTATAAAATAAATCATGATAGGCATGGAAGATGCAGAATAGTGCAGTAGATAAGAGTGCAGGTTCTGGAGTCAGGTGGGCCTCAGTTTGAATCCTAGTTTTACTGTTTAGTAAGCTCTGTGGCCTTGAGCAAATTATTGGTCTCTTCGATGAATTAATATTATATAACGCGCTCAATAAATGGCATTTATAATCCAAAAGGTGATACAATTACTATATTTCTGTAAGTTAATGATGCGTTTTCACAATTTTACGCTTTTAAATAGGAATGTTATTAATCATCAATATCAAATGAAACTTGCCTGCCGTTTACCTTCTCCTTTCCCAGCTGTTATTAAATTGATGATGCATTTTATAATTATTTGTGTCGGAGAGTCAAGGACATATGTCTAACGCTCTAGGAAATCAAGGTTCATGGAACAACAATGATTGAAACCTTAGTGCTCTTTTGTGATAAACATACCTTTCGGGCTAAATTCCCTCTATAATATTATTAGTGTCTTGTGTATAAAGGCAAAGAGCCAACGTTTCCCTTAGGTCATATTCTCCTGTTTGCAGATGCACAGCCCAGTGGGGTCACAGAGGCTAATTTCTTGGGAAGTTCATGCAGCTTAAGTTTCCAGCTCCTGCTTTGACAGGCATCTACCAATATCCTGGGAAGGGCCGTACTAACGTGCTCACGTGGTCAGTTCTAAAATTCGCAAATTTGCCTTGGCTTGTTTTTCTTAAAAGAGGTCCTCACTGTAGAAGCCTCAGGTCCTACAAAACTTAGACTCATGCACGGATGTCATCCCAAGGTATTCATATGGTACAGTTTGTATTTGGGGGCTTGTACCTCCTCTGAGTACAGTCGACACTTGAACAACACAGTTCTGATGTGGATTCACTTATAAACAACATTTTTTTCAACAAAAGTTATATCAAACGCCTGCAGCTTCTGCCTCTACAACCCCAAGACAGCAAGATCAATCTCTCTGAGTCCTTAGCCTATTCAACCTGAAGATGATGAGGATGAAGACTTTACAATGATCCATCTCTACTTAATGAATAGTAAATATATTTTCTATTTCTTATGATTTTCTTATTAATAGGATTTTCTTTCTCTAGATTACTTTCTTGTCAGAATACAGTATAGAATACATATACCACACAAAATATGTGACAATTGACTGCTTCTGTTATCAGTCAGGCTTCTGGTCAACAGTAGGCGATGAGTAGTTAAGTTCTGGGGGAGTCAAAAGTTATACACGGACTGTTGACTATGCAAAGGATCGGCACTCCTGACAACCATGTTATTCAAGGGCCAATTGTACTTCCTTGGCCTGTGTTTCTCTTCCCCTCCATCAAAACCCGTTCTTAGGAAAAGATCTTCTATTTGACATTGACGTCTTAGTATGAATTTAAACCAATGTAGTTTACTTCTTCCCAGGTTGTTCACATCTTGTCACTCTCCTGTAGAATGAAAAACTATCTACTTAGATGAAATATCTGGCATTACAAACAGAGTGTAATGTTATTTTGGGTCTCAAAGATACCTTTTCTGAAATTCATCCCAACACATTCGCAGAAGATACTCTACGATGCCTGCATGTGGGCATAGCCCACGAAGCGGTCTAAATCTGCGCTCTATTCAACACTACGCTACAGAGTTAGCAGCAGATAAGGTTCTTCTGCAACGTGGACAGCAGGGACAGCATGCAACATGCGAATGAGGTAAGACACGACTTCTCTTATACTTCCAGTATTTTATCCTGCTCATTCACCTGCCCCCCTTTCTGCCTCCTTCTCTCTAACATTTATTGAGCACCTGCTCAGTGACAGACACTGGGACGTTGAATAAACATTCTACATTGTTGAATGAATGCGTGAATTAATGAATTAATCAATCAAACACTGATTTTTTGGTGATATGACTGTTCTTACCCTAGTAACGTGTTCTCACTTTCCAGTTTTCTTTATTAGAGAAGGTTGATATTACCATTGTTCTAGGGTTTCCTTTAATTGTGCTTCTAGTTACTCTATGGTCTGCAAGAATAACTTATTGCTTTACTCCTCTTACTTCTTTCCCCTTTTATATACTAAGAGGTTCAAATCAGCGGGTGGACTGGAAAGTTGGTTGAGAACAAAAGTTTCTTTTTGAATCTTATGACCTACTTAAAAAGAATGAACTCTTCTTCTGCCTTACTTTCATGGTCCTGCAACTACGATATATTGGAAGAGGTAGCAAGAAGCCGCTGCAGGCATTGAGGCTTCAAAAGAGTTGACCTTTATTAAATATGAGTGATCATAAGCAATGATGATATGACCAAAAAAATGATCACGGTCAAATGATGGAACAAACAAGCCATTCCCTGCACCCATGCACATCTGCCAGCGGTGGTCCTCTCACCATTCCCTAAGAAATGTGTAAATTAGAGGGAGCCTAACCTTTAGGTGTTAGCCTAAATGTCACTTCCTCTGGGAGGACTTCCCTGATTTCCCTTCCTTTACAAACCAAGATGAATGTTTCCCACCATGGGTTCCCTTAGCGCTCTATTTCAGAAACCACACCATCTTGTTATCATTGCAAACTTTGTCATCTGTTTTTCCCACTAGACTATAAGGTCTATGAGGACAAGCATCACTCCTGTCTTGCTGACCATTTTATTCCCAGGTACCCGCAAAATACTGAGAATGCTATAAATAGCTGATAAGTGAAGGAAGGAAGGGAAGAAAGGAGGAAGGGAGGCAGTTAGAATGACTACTATCAAGACAAAAAATAACAAATATTAGTAAGGATGTGGAGAAAACAGAACTCTTATACACTGTTGGTGGGAATACAGATTAGGACAGCCATTATGGAAAACGGTATGGAGCTTCCTCCAAAAGCGAGAAATAGAACTACCATCTGATCCAATAATTCCACTACTGGGTATCTATCCAAAGAAAAGAAATCAGTGTGTAGAGGAGATATTCTGAATGCCCATGTTTATTGCAGCACTACTCACAATAGCCAAGATATGGAATCAACCTGAGTGACTAGCAACAGATGAATGGATAAAGAAAATGTGGTATATATATACGCATGGACTATGATTTGGCCATGAAAAAGAATGAAATCCTGGAGGACATTATGCTAAGTGAAATAAGCAAGGTATAGGAAGATAGATACCACATAAGTCCTCACTCATAAGTGAAAGCTAAAAAAGTTGATCTTGTACAAGTAAGAGTAGAACAGTGGTTACTAGAGGCTGGGAGTGTTTGGGGGTCAGATAGGAAGAGGTTGATTAACAATACAAAATTACAGCTAGATGAAAAGAACAAGCCCTGGTGTTCATAAAATTGTTGGGTGACCACAGCTACCCATAATTTATTTTACATTTTCTAGTAGCTGGAAGAGAGGATTTTGAATGTTCCCAATACAGTTGATGGATGTGCACATTATCTTGATTTGATCATTATATATTGTACATATGTATGGAGGAAATATCATTCTGTACCACACAAGTATGTACAATTATTGTGCATCAATTAAAGTAATTTTTAAAAGAAGGAAGGGAGGAAGAAAGAAACTTTTCAAATATTGGGAAGACAGTGGTTCAGTTTATTTAGCATTCAAAATGCAATCATATGGACAGTACTTTTGGAAATACTTCCCTTATGACTGCAATTTCACCAACTCCTTCCTGTGCTTATTGAATTGTTGAAAATAATATCAAAAAGTGTTATTTCCTCCTCTGATTCCTCCAGGAGATGAAGACACAAATCATAGAGTCCAAATGACTTGAGCTGAAGGGTTCTTCTTGGTTCTTACGTCATTGTCTTGGAGTCAGCCCAGCTATCCACACTATACCATCTGCACTGCACCTAAATACCTCTTTTCCATCTCACTTCTCCCTGAATCGTTAGACTCTCAGCTCTTCCCACAGACTCACCTCCCAAGTACAGATGATTGTCCTCATTCTAATGAAAAAAAGAGAGTATGTAGATCATCAAAGGGATGAGTTGCCCACACACTGCCTGGACATGGCTTTGTTTGGCCTTTAAATGCATCATGCAGATTTTCATATGACCAGGCAACTCACCCACTGCTCAGAAAACTGAGAATTTTACTCTAAGTGGCAGTCCAAACTTGCAAACCACAGCTGTTGTTAGCAATTGAGTCACTGCCTTTCAGGTGCCAAAAATATCACCTATCATATTCCCCAGGGTTAAAAGAAAGAGGAAAGAGGAAAAAAGCAAAGAACAAGTTGAGGACAAAGGTAGCATGAAGCTTCTCTAGTCACATAAATTATTTAAAATAACTATAATAACTGTAACAACAACAATAAGAGCATAAGAACTGGCAATGAATAACAATGAACAAAATAGGGCCTTAGGAAGATTAGAACTAAGAAGGAAAGTGGAGAGTATCCTCAGCATCTTCATTTCAAAGATGAAGAAACAAAGTCAGAGAAAGCAAGTGACTGGCCCAAAGCCACCCAGCTAAGACTGGGCTCCAACCCAGGCCATCAGACTTCAAATCCTGTCCCCCGTCCACTATTCAAATAGCGTTACCACTGATGATTTATCAAGCCACATGGCTCCATTTTGGTGGGAAATCTGCCCTTTTTCTACCATTGCAGGCCCAAAGGAGATCATTAGGATTTCTCTTAACTTCTACTGACAGAAGAGACCAAGATTCCACATCTAGGTGTTGGGCGAGGGCTCTAGGTAGAGACATTAAGACTTTACTTGACCTATCCCTAAACTTGTCTCGGCAAGAAGGACACTTGGTGAGTATGCACTTTGGACCTTACTCCCCAAACCACTCCCCCTGCCAACCTCCCACCACTGGGAACTTCAGGAATAGCCGAGGCAACGTTTCAACAATCAAAGTTTGAGGAGTAAACTTCCAGTTTTCATCTGCCCAGGGCAGGCCAGGGCTCCACATCTCCTGGGCTTTGGGGAGGGAGATTCTCCTAGAAGCCCTGACCACTGGGTCCAGCTGCTGCAGTCACTTTCACGTCCATCAAGTGGGTCGAATCTCAGAGAATCTTGATCCAGTGGCACCTCCAGCATGTGTCAGCTTTGAGTAATAGCTGGCAAGGGCTTTGTGAAAGAAAACTGGGAAAAGAAACCCAGCCAGGGGAATGACTGAAGTCCTACTACGTGAAACAGGGAGGATGGAACTGTGGCAGATAGTATTTTCCAAATACTGTGACTGTGAAACTCTTTCTGGCTCTATATGCTCTTTTAGAATCTTGCCACTACCCCACCAAGAGAAGGAGTTTATTTCTTCTCTCCTGGAAATCTTATGGATCTCGGTGAGTGGTTCCCTAAGTAGGATATGGTTGAAGGGATGCCCTGTGACTTCCTAGAGGAGGTTAGACAAGGTGATACAGCTTCCAACCTGGCTGTCTTTCCTGGGCATCTGACTTTAGAAAACTGGGAGAAAGCCCAGGCTACCCAGAGCCTGGATGTAGGTATTCCAGCTAATAGCCCCAACTGCAGTGCTAGCTGACACGTGGCATCACTGGCTGGACATGTGCATGAACACATCTTCTGATGATTCCAGATACCAGCCTTTGAGTCACCCCAGCTTTCAAGTATTCCAGCTGAGACTTCAGACATCAAGGAGCAGAGACAAACCATCCCTGCTGTGCCTTTTGGGAATTCCTGACCCACACAAGCCATTGGCATAAGAAATGCTTGTTTTATGCCACTAGCTTTTGGGATAATTTGTTGTACAGCAGGAGATAACGAGACTATAACGAGACTAGGAACCTTGTCTTGAGGGGACCCCTGGGCATGTTAGGTTTGCAGTAGTTCAAAGGTGTCTACAGGCCCTGCTGCTAAGTCTAACCCTCTTCTGTCAGGTGCCATGTGCATATAGGTCATTTCTCTTGGGGGCTCCAGAGTCCCTCCCTGAAACAGCACCCACTCCTCCCCCCTTAAAAGGTCTGACTCTCAATTGTGCACAGGGCTTTATAGCCTTTTTTCTTTAGTTTCTTGAACCATGCATAAATTAGGAGGTAAGCTTAGCCACTTATTTCCGTTTTCGAACATTCTGTGATAGCTAAGGAGTCTGCAGTGGCGACAGGTCATGGGAAGTGGGATAAAGGGAAGAACCTAACTTCCAACACCTTTGTCTTAGTTCTGGCCTAGAGCCACCTGCTATTCTTGAATAACAGCAAGAGCACAGCTAGAATCTTAACTTTCAGTGCCATGACCCCACTGAGTCATTTTACTTCTAACAATAACACCTTGATAAGACTCAAAACCAGAAAAGCCAAAAGATATAAAGACCTGATTTATACTTAGAACAGTGCCTAGGAAATAGCAATCACTCAGTAAATATTAACTGAATGAACAAATGAATGAATGAAAGAAAATTCTACCCTCTTTTGGGAGAGCAATATCTAATATCCAGTTAGCATAATGTGCTCAGAAAACTGCAGTGTTCAATACTGGCATTCTATCATATTAGGTAATATGTTTTCAACCTGCTCCAAGTATTAAAACACAAAACTGTGAGTTCCTTGAGGGCAGAGACCATGACTTATTCCATTTTTATCCCCAGCATCTGACATATTGCCTGGTACTTGCTAAGTACTCAGTAAATATTTTTTGCTAAATGAATATCAGACAGGGTAGTAAAAATATGTCAGATTACCTGGATTTTCCAGGCTTTGCTCTGTGGAAGGCAGTGACAGATACTGGTCCTGACCAACATGCCTGATTTCTGGAGGGGTCATACTGGGATGCAAGAGTCCCGAGGCTTCTCAGCCAATCAACCCCTTGAAAGCAAAGACTCAAGAGGCTGTTCGTAATCTGAGTATGACATTGGTTTGAATACAAAAAGGTACAGACTTCCACTTTAGCTCTCAAAAGTGCTTTTCCATGATTGTTTCAAATAAGATTTCTTTCAGAGCTCATTTTATACACGAACCATTCATTTATCCATTCATTCCATATTTATTGAGGGCCTACCTGTTGCAATTTTTCTGCAATGATTTGTTTAATCTGCTCAAGAGATGTTGAATATTTTAAGAGTCCCCATTTCCTGGGAAATAAACTGACTGGGCAATAAGAGATGTGCTATTTTGTAGAGGCTCATGAAAACTGTAGACATAAGACTTTCATGATTCAGAATTAACTAATCCAGCATATCTCCAAGGGCCATCAACATTGTGTAGAATCATTTGACAGATGGTTATTAAAAACAGAGACCTCTGGGATCCATTCCAGTCATACCCATCAGAATATCAACAGGGAGACTGGGAACCTTAATGAGCACCACCCGTGATTTGATTGTACTCAAGGCTGAGAACTGTTGACCAAAGGTGTCTTGCTGATAGGACCCGCATGCAATTGCTTGTCATAACATGGATTCCTTCACATCTTTACAAAGTAAGATCCTACATGGCTATATCTTAGACACTTAGGAATAGTATAAATATGGCTGGGAAGTGCCAATGCCCAGACCAGAATTTCACTGAACGAATGTAATCATTCTCTTCTTAAATAAACCCCACATAAACCCCTGTAAATAGACAATAACAATGTAAACCTATCCTTCCCTTACAAAACTCACAATTTAGAGCAAACTACTAATACACCTTTCTTATTAAAATAGAGATGCTTTTAAAACTTGGTATAGCACACACAAACCCTTCTCAGTTTGAAAAACAATAGTCATCGGTTGATAGGGCACTTGCGGCCATGCCCATCTGGACTGTGCTATTTCACTCTTTTTCTGCCCTGGTTCCCACAGTGCTGGGGTCCGGTTGGGACCCTGGACCTTCTCCTTGCTGTACCCCCATGCTCGCTCCTTTTTGTTCCAGGATACTTTTACTCACTTTCTGAATTTTCCTAATCTGGTCAGAGAGAGTGTCTAATAGGCGAGTTTTCAGGAAGTCCATCACCTTGACTACTCGGCCATCAATGTAGCAACTGGAATAAAAATAAAATAAGAATCAGATAAAATCTCAAACAGGGGACTACAAGTACACTTTAGCCAGAGGTCTGTGCTGCTTGAGAGGAGAGCCCAACTCGTAGCCTGAAAGGTTTTGACCCTGAGTACTCCAAATAATATACTTAAAAATATCTCCTCCATTTCCACCTCCATTTGTGGGCTAATGTTGGGGTTTTTTTCAGCCCTCGCCACATGAAACCCACTGCTTACTCCATGGGAACTGACAGGAATTCCATAATACAAATTGGGTAATGAGCAGAAGCTTAAATTAATCCCCCTTGGGAAAGTAATTTAACACCCATCCCTGATTCCACCTTAAAGCAATAAAAGTATGCGAAAGTTTGGAAGCATAGTTAAACATTTTGATAGATTCCACGTATTGAAATAAGAAAATAAGCAGCAAAGCAAAAGTCTGACTTAGGGCAGTGAGCAGGTCTCAAATGTCTCCAGTGTCTAGCTCACTTCCCTGGGCAAAACACCCTGGAGTCAACCCACTGCCAAATATCCTGTGGTCTTCTACTACCTCCAGAATGAATGGACAAATGAATAAATAAATGAACGAACAAGTAAACAAACAAGATCGAGCAATATAAAGCCCAAGAGTCCTCTCCTAAATGGCATCAAGTTGGGACTCAATGGCTCTGGGTTTGATCTGGTTTTGGCTAGGTAGCTTAAGTGAAACATTAGGTTGTGCTGACACCATATTGTAAACATCTGACCCAAACAGGCCCATCCAGCATCGTGGGGAGCCCTACGTGAGTCCCTTGTTCTGAAGACAAAGCTAAGACTGGCCCAGGGTTAGGTGACCTCCATCTCTGCAAGTTCTGAATTGAATCAATTTCTAAATGCTTATGATTCCTGGGTCCCTTTTCCAATCCACTAAGTTCTGCCTGGTTGATGGCTAGTGGTAGATTTCATTTGTAAGAACCACCATCCATCACCACATATTATAGTACTATGTGAAAATTATTTTTAATGCTAAATCCCTATACCAACATGAGATGTATTGGGATGGCTAATTTTAACATTTTTGTGTGACTGTAAAGCGGGTGCCCTGGTTAAAGTGAGGGTGGGGGATGAGGCCCACCCGCTCAGCCTTCTCCTTGGCCTCCCTCCTCCAGACGGTTCCACAGACTCCAGTGCTTAAACCTTGGTATGTTGGAAAGAATATGGGTTGTATTTATTTATTTATTTATTTAGAGTTGGAGTCTCACCGTTGCCCAGGCTGGAGTGCAGTGGCACGCTCATGGCCACCCCAGCATTGACCTGTGGGCTCCAGCGATCCTTCCGCCTCAGCCTTCCAAGTAGCTGGAGCTACAGGTGTGCATTACCACAACTGGCTAATTTTTTATTTATTGTAGAGATGAGGTCTTGCCAAGTTGTCTAGGCTGGTCTCGAACCTGGGGGCTCAGGCAATCCACTCGCCTCAGCCTCCCAAAGTGCTGGGATTACAGACTGAGCCACCGAGCCCGGCCAGAATATGGGTTTTAGCCAGAAACACTTGAGCTTCAATTTCGGCTCTAGCATTTACTCTCTGTATGATCTTGAGCAAGTTACTCCATCTTCATGGGCCTCAGTTTCCTTATTCTTTTTTTTTTTTTAGAAAGCAGGGTTTATTGAGAGGACAGAAAAGTTCCCACAGTGGGAGGGGACCCGAAGGGATTACCCCAGTTTCCTTATTCTTAAAAGAGGAATATCTTATCTACTCCTCAAGATGAATGGAGAATTAATGAGATAACAAACCAAAAGTTCCTGGAAAAAAGTAGGCACTCAGCAACTTTTAGTTCCTTTTAATATCTCCAATTTCCCGCTCACAAAGATGGGTTGATAAACAACAGGGGAGTGATTGATTAAATTATGTGTAACTATCAAATCCTATAAGAGCAGAATTGCTGTGTCAGAGGGTACATGTTTTTGAAAAATTTGAAGGGTTACTTATATTAGGGAATAAAACAAAACAGGAACATGACCTTTCGCTTCATCCCTGGTACAGATGCTGCATTCACATTGGTTACACGCAACACACAGTGCTGGGCATATCCATGTCTGTCACCCTAAGTCCTCTTACAACCTCTTCCCAGTGGCACATCACTATCAGCACCTTTGGTTTGTGGAAAAAGAGCTGATAGATGGCATACAACATGAAAGCTAGGCATTTTAGGACAGAGTAGTGTTAGAATTAAATATAACTCACACAATGTTAACCTAACATACACTTGATGACATGAATACTTGTTACTATATTATACAATATATTATGCAGTAAGTAGGCACAGGACAAACACCACACTGTGGTTATTCTTCTGATAACGAAGTAGATTCCATTTTCCTTATTTCTCTGTATTAGTTTCCAGCAACTATATTAAGCATCAGTGTTTCTACTTTTCACGGGCAACACACACAGTTTAATACTTGTTGGGATAAACATGCCAGATGTAATTTTTCAATTCATAGGATTTCCTGGGACCACCTTCCTAGCCCACCCAATCTGTGGCCCAGAACAGAGAGTTCCACCACTCTTTTCCTTCTTCCTTTTGTCCTTTTTCTTGAGTACACCGAATCTGAAGTTAGAAAACTTTGGCTCAAGCCTTTCTTTAAAATGGATTTTGAAAAATCCAAACCTGTAGTTTCCAACTGACTGCCCTATAAATTTCAACTGACTGTCCAGTGAACTTTGGTCACCTAGAATTCAGTATTATCTTAAGAAAAGGGATCACTTATATCCAAACCTGTAGCATTTTCAAGGGTGTACCGCTCAAGTAAGGAAAAACGCTGGGCACGTGAAAGCTAGTCAATAACCAGATCTACCCTGTCCAGGTTCCTGAAAGGCATGAGGCAGCAGAAACTTAGAATGAAAGGCCGTGGGACAGGGTGGCAGGGGAGCTTCCCTCTGGAGAGCATTTCATCCCCTGAAGATTTGGAAGTTGCAAAACAGCAGGAACAGACTCCCAGCAGGCGGGAGACAGAGAGGGCGATGGAGAAGGCTGCGATTATGTTGTACAAACTTAGTCTGAAGAGACCTTAATGGTCAGCTGGCCTAAAGCACGTAAGCTTGCGACAACACCCCTGAGAAGTGTTCTTCTGGCTCTGCGTGAACATACCCAGGGACAGAGCACGCGCTGTCACACACCACTAGGGCGAGTCCATCATGCGGCAGCTCTGGTTGGGGAAAGGCTCTTCTGACATGGTGCTGAAATCTGTTCCCTGTCCCTGTCCACTCGATGGCTAACACTCTATTTTCTTGGACCCAGAAATAGTCCAATTTCTCCTTCATATGATTCGTGGGAGATGAAATCCTGTAAAGACTTTGGCTTAAGCTTCCTAGAGCCTATTCTTGGCCTCAGTTTTAACTGAACAAGCTGGATTCAATCATTCTCAGTTGGTCTTGGTCTATTCCCATGGGCTGTGGACTGGATTGTTGACTGTTACCTCTTCTTAATAGTGCAGGCAAGAAGTGATCTGGGTCTAAACAAGGGCGAGCACAGAAAAAGTGAAAGTGAGAAGCTGTGAAGGCAGAACTAGTAAAGCTTCCATAGAAGGTAAGAGAGAGGAAGGGAGTCACTGACGATCGTGAACTTATGAGGAAGAAGGTCTGGGAGAACATTGGCGCCAAGGACATATCGGCTAGTCAGACTCGGAAACAACTCATCAAGGGAGTTGAAGAATTTTGTTTGAAATATCAAAGGTAGACAGAATATCAAGGAGGAACTATATACACCAGGTAGTTGAAGATATGAGAAGGAGGGACAGATAAAAGCTGAGACAAATGTTGGCCTGGGGGTCTTCTTCAGCTTCTGAAGTCATGGCTATAGATGAGCTCTCTAAGAGAATAAGGGGAGTTACAGAGATGTTTGAGACCCTTGAAAATGCTTCTCAGCTATGGCCCTGGGCGTTGCCTCTACCTTTGACTCAGCCGAGGATTCCTCCTTCCCCAGCCTGACTATTACAGAATCTTTGTAATAACCTCAGTCTAGGTCCAATTTGCATTTAGATACCAAAGGAATCCCCATATTATACTGAGAAATTTCAGCAACTTTTATTTGCAACTTTAAACTCACATTTTTATTGTATTATGGAAATGAACTTCGGTCACTTGGAATTCAGGATCACTTTAAGAGAGGGGATCATTTAACCATAGGGTACAAGTTGGACAAACACCTACGCCCTTTTCTTGGATACTCTTGGACAGTTAGTTGGCTTGCTGCACTTACCCTCTGTAAATGTGAAGTTTCCAAGAAAACATTTGGCATTGACAATCTGGCTATTTGAAAAACTCCTGCCAGTTTCAGAGCTTTGATCCTCTGTTAGTAGCTGTCTGTGGTGAAGGGCCCAGTGTAAATATATCATTTAGATTTGGGCATGACAGAGGTGGAGTAGTCTGTGGTGACCATTGGGTAAGAATAAATTGCTAAGAATGATGATAATAGTTATTTCTAACATAGACTGGGTGAAGGGCTGGATTCCAATCCACTGTCCAGTCATCTTGGAGCGACTCTCTTTGCTTTTCTCTTTCTCACCGGGAAGAGAAAGATGATTCTGATTTTTTTTTTTTTTTTTTAAAGAAAACAGGATTTATTGAGAGGACAGAAAAGCCCCCACAGTGGGAGGGGAGCCGAGGGGGTTGTCCTAAAGATGATTCTTAACTACTCGCCAAACCCCACAAGAGTTAATTAATTTAGTAATTGTCACAAAGAAGTCTGAAGGCCAGGTAAGTCAGAGGAGAGACAGGACTGAAAAAAGGAAAGAAAGAAGGGACAGAGGAAGGGAATTCATCAATTCCAAGTTCTCCGACAACTTCCACATAAATCCTGGCAGGATGGTTCTAGAATCACCTGGACTGACACTTTCAGTACATCATAGTCATCCTCCAAGCTTTCTTGAAATTTCAGCATCACTTAGGATCACACCACGAGTGGCCGAGTAGTTCGACTAAAAGCTGAAGCCAAGAAAGGCTGTGCAGAAATAACCTTTCTGGGAACTATGACAAAAGCAATGAATGGAAATCTTAGTGTGTGGTCAGATGGTCTGTCTCCCCCAATGCCAGCAGCCATCATTTCTGTCTATAGACTGGCAGGTCAAGTCAAGCCTACATCTGGGGAGGTGGCAAAGATAGCAGACATACAACATGGAACCACTTACCAGCTATTCACCAACTCTCTTTGTCCCCTTAGTTTTAAATTGTATTTCCAGTATAACTGCCTTCATCTTATTTTATTTCAAATATAATCTTTATTTTTATTATAAAAGAAATAAATGCTAATTACAGACAAGTTTGAGAATGAACATAAACAAAGTAGAAGTATGAAAATGCAAAATCACCTAGAGTATACGCCCAACACCTAGAGAGAGTCAGTCATACTTTGCTGTATACCCTTCCAGAGGTTTTGACCAACACACATACAATTGCCCATAATTAGTTATTTCTAAAGCCTATTCCAGTTCCTATTCTACAGGCATATAAACTTAAAACTGTCCCAGCGAGACATACAATCCCATCTCAGAGACACTGACAGACACACGAGAGACTTCCAGTCAAAGTATCTTTCTCTTCTTTTCATTCCATTTTGGCCATTTGGGGTTAGGGTCCTCGGCTGGGGGCAGGCCTTGCCTCCTTTCTGTCTCTGCCATCTGAGCTGAACCCGTTCCCATGCCACCGACCCCTTTCCCCAGGCCCTGCATTCAGTATTCGGGATTGTGCTACAATTAGCCACTTATGCCCATTAGGCCCTTAAAACACTTAATGAGGAGGGTTTGTCAGCTCCAGGGGCAGCTGGTTTTGTTTACCTGGCCCTTTACTTTAAAAGGAAAAACCTTTGCCCCTTATTATCTGACCCCTTCTTTTATTTCAGGTAATTGCGTTAGTGCTGGCTTCCCCACACTCAGGAATTTCCGGACCTATTCTGCTGCCTGCTGCTTTCCAGGAGGAGGGGTAGTCTGCTTAGAACTCTGACACCCAGCCTGCTGACTGGGCAGGTAACCCCGTAAAATTGGCCGTCCCCACAGAAGGGGGAGACGCTTGGAGAATTATTAGAACAGCTCTGGTGACCCATAAAATCTACACTGACACCCTGAAGCCGAACACGAGAGAAGGCTGAGTGAGTGTGCAGCTTTATAAACTGCATGTGCCCCACCTCCAAGGCCTCCCCGGGCTCCCCGGACCATCTCACTTGCCACCTAGCAGACTCCTCTTCTGAGCTGCCCTATTCTTCCCCTTCTCTGTGATGGGTCAGCTTCCCATCCTGTGCTCAGAGCTATTGTGGGCAGGAAAGTTTGGATGGAATGGACTCGGTTCCAAAAGACCAAGCTCCTACAGAAGATGGATGTTCCTTTGCCTTTCTGAACCCAGTTCACACTCTCCGTGCAGGAGGCAGCCAGCCCACTGAAGCGTTGTCGTTCAGGAATCTGAACAAGTGTGTACTCTGGAAAATGTATACGAGGCACAAGGAAAGGTCAGGGTTGTGGACAATCCCGCGGGCAAATAATATCTTTCATGAGGGAAGGCGTGCCTGTATGATTTGACCCACCATGAGCTGAAGGGGGGTTCTGAGGCTCAAGCACTGCACTGAGGGTTCCATTTTTTTTTTATCTTCTCTCTCCTGACTCCTGGCACACTTTGGGCCCTTAGCCCATAAGCCCCAGCCATTTCCACCCCCCCGTATCCAAAGCCATGAGTGGAGAGACACTGAGTCCTGGCAGAGGCTCAGACGGCTGGCCCGGGATCCCCGCCGTGCTGAGGAGAGCTCTCCGGGAGGCTGGGAAAGGAATGGGGTGGGAAGTCACATGCAGCCTTGGAGTGGCTCTGAGGAGGGACATCTGGGAGTTCTCAGAGCAGCGGCAGGTGATGGCACCGGAATTGTGGGCAGGAGTGGATCCATGTGTTTCGGGTCTGAAACTTACGCAACTGTGGGGCTCACTTTAAGAAGAAATCCGAAGTGCAAAACACAAAATTAGGTACAACAGTAAATATTTGTATAGAATGACAAAATAAATCACAGCAAACTCCCAGAGACTTAGGGAGTGACGTCCCTTTTTTCTGAGAGCTCTTTAGGCGGTTACCAGAAACGTTTACACAGAAATGCTTCCTGATAACAATCTGCCCCCATCCCCTTACCATCCAGAACATTCTACAACTCTCAGGAGCTCCTAGCACGCAGAGGAATCGAGGCAAGAGCCGGGCCTGAAGCTTCATTCATTCTCTTCAGGGTAAATCTAATTGTGGGGCACTGGTAACAGTAAGGGCCGGATCTACGTTGCCAGAACCCAGTCATCTGTGTGCAGCATTGTTAAGAAGTCCGTGTCTGTAAAGTGGGAGTTGCGTAGACAGTCACCACATCCTTTCCCTGGGCCCTTTTCCTATAATTGTCATTGTGGCAGAGCAGCATGGCCTAAGCATAATTAAGTTAGTGTATTACTAGCTAGGAGAACGTAGAAAGGGAGGAGCCTTCCATGTATTAAGTTCCTTCTTATTTGCTAGCTGCTTTACATAAAGCGTCATTTAATCCTCATGAACACACCCTGTTTTGCAGTTTAGAAACTAGGGCTCACAGGCAGGGTGGGGCTGGTGGCTCACACCTGTAATCTCCGTGCTTTGGGAGGCTGAGGTGGGAGGATCACTCGTGACCGGAGTTCCAAGACCAGCCTGGGCAGCATAATGAGACGCTGTCTGTACAAAAAAACTTAAAAATTAGCTACTTAGGCGGCTGACGCGGGAGGATCGCTTGAGCCCAGGAACCTGAGGCTGCAGTGCGCTATGATCTAGAGTTTTAATAAGTAGGAAACCAGAGATCACGTAAGGACTAAGTAACAGATACCAAAACCTCCTCCCTCTCTGCTCCGACCTGCAAAGTGTCCGAGCTGTAGGGCCCTGTGCTTACTTCACGTGCTCTGTAATCTAGTCCACTGTCTTCAACTGCCTTCAGTCTTGCTGACTTCAGCCATCCCGACCACTTAAATACCGAACTAAACTCAACTTTCTCAAGGAAACAACATTACGCCACAACACCACCAAAACAGTAACAAAAGCAAACATCTGGGGAGAGAAGTCAAGACATGGAGGTGGAGGAAGTCTGCTCTTTTCCTGCAAAAAGTTTTCCAAAGTGTCTTAGTAATTGTTTTTTTTTTGAGTTGGTGTCTCACTCTGTCGCCCGGACTGGAGTGCAGTGGCCGCTCCCGGCCACCGCAGCCTCCACCTGCTGGGCTCCGGCGATCCTTCCGCCTCCGCCTTCCAAGGAGCTGGAACTACAGGCGCGCGCTACCACGCCCGGCTAATTTTTTGATTTATTGTAGAGATGAGGTCTCGCCAAGTTGCCCAGGCGGGTCTCAAACCCGCGGGCTCAGGCAATCCACTCACCTCAGCCTCCCATGGCACGGGACTACAGGCTGAGCCACCGAGCCCGACTAGTAATTGTTACATAAAGAAGAGGAGCTCCAGGGTCAAATATGTTTAGAAAATTCTGGGCTAAAACTGAGTGAAGTCGTACTTTCGGTTCTAGTCATGATGGCACTGAACAGCAACTGACTTAGGCCGCGATTCTTGGGAGGGGGTGGGCATGTGAGGTGAACCCTGCCTTGCCCTGGGCTTGCTCCCCAGATGGGCTGATGGCAGCTTACTGACCACCAAAATGTGTGCTTCCCTCCCACAGTGCAGAGCTGTTGCCAAGAAGCAGCTGCCCAGCCAGAACCTACGTCTCTGCCTCCTCACCTGAGGGGGTCCCAGGTCAAAGTGATGTGAGAATAACTGTCCTGTCAGGGCTGAATTTCATGGAGGTTGTCCACTTTTGAGCAGAAATTAGGAAGTTGTGTCCTCTTGAGAGTGTCTGTCCTCATTGCCAGATGAATGGAAACAACTCTGAGGAAAAGCCACAGGTGGCCAAGACCTGGGTCCTAGAATGGCCATAGGTGAGGCCACCCACCAGGTACATCAGCATTGGACTGTTACATTAGTGAGAAGCAAACTTCTACAGTAAGACCCTTGAGCTTTAGGATTTATTTGTTAAAATAGTTAGCATATGGATCTTCATTGCGACAAAACTCCATGACATCAATCAATCTCTTTGGCCAGAAGTTCAATATGAGGAGGTCTTTCTTTGATAGAAAAGGGTCCTTAGTATGAAAATTAAAAAGGTTAACCTGGAGAGCTCAACTGTAATTCTAGTTTGAATTGACTGGGTATCTGTCAGCGATTTGCTGGATAATAACTTTCATTCTAATACCATACAAGGACAGCTAGTGAGGGGAGAGATCTTTCTTATTTTTCTAGAGACAAACTAAGCATGGGGTGAAAACACAGTGACCAAGGTGACTAATGACCAAAGAAGACATGGAATCTAGAATGCTGAAAGGG
The DNA here is from genome assembly GCA_963574415.1 of Tarsius wallacei. NCBI lineage: Eukaryota > Metazoa > Chordata > Mammalia > Primates > Tarsiidae > Tarsius > Tarsius wallacei. The sequence continues at coordinate 813 of CAUYQG010067223.1, read as the reverse complement.
TGGTCAGTTAATAAAGGTCACACATATCAGTAGGTGGCAGTCTTTGACATCTGATACTGTCCATTGGGTGTCTAGATACTTTCATTTCACTCTGAGGTCAGCCTGCAGTTTGAGGTAGATTTACTGAGAGACATTGTCATTGTCTCATGTCTCATTGAGGACATGAGACTACATGTCTTAACTTGCATGCATCACATCAACAGGAAAGCCAGAGGTTCAACTCTACCCTGCACAGTATTTCTTATTTTTGGACATCCAGTGTTCACAAATACACATGTGCACACACACCACACACACACACACACACACACACACACACACACACACACTACTTCTCAGGTTACACACACCAAACACAGTCTGTGTGTTTTAGTTTCTGCACCTAACTTTTAAAATTCCTCCAACTTGTGCTCGGAATGTACATTGTTTATAACTAATAGATGACTCAGGAGATTTATTCAGCTAATAGGAAATCTAAGGTCATAATTCTATGGTAACATTTCACATGTCCCTCTGTAACAGAATGTTTCCTTTCCGTCCTTCTTGCTAAAAAATTTCAAGGAACAGTACCTTAAAATATTCTACTTTTTCCCTCTGATCGCCTACAGATTAATTTTGATTATCTAACCAAAAAGGGCCTGAGACTCAGAGAAAACATCAGCTCATTGTCTTCTTCTCTGTGATTAAGAAAATATTCTCTGTGAAGCAAAGTAAAGCAGAGAAGCAAGTAGACTGCTATTTTTAAGTATTTAGGCAGAAGGGTAGCCCTCCTTTAAGGAATTATTTTCATTTTTAAAAGTTAATCAGAGCCAG
>CAUYQG010067222.1:0-15159 GCA_963574415.1 Tarsius wallacei | reverse complement strand
ACACCCGGCTAATTTTTTTGATTTATTGTAGAGATGAGGTTTCGCCTGCCCAGGCGGGTCTCGAACCCGCGGGCTCAGGCAATCCACTCACCTCAGCCTCCCAAGGCGCGGGATTACAGGCTGAGCCACCGAGCCCGGCTTAATATGTACTTCTTAATAAGACTTTAGTTACCCCAAACAGCTGTTGGTGTTTATGTATCTAAAGCCTTAGGAGGCCAGAAATAGTAGTCTACAACTGTCAAAGTTAAGACCAAGTAATGCCTAACAAGAGGTCACATGTGAAAGGAGACTGACTATAAACTGAGCATGTGTTGTCCTACTCCCCTTAAATGCTATTTTCTGGATCTCAAAGTTTAGATTCCCCAGAAAGCTTTGCAATATACACTAAAAACAGGCTACTGAATTCTACCTTTCTTTTCATTTACCCCTGAATTTGTTGAGCATTTCTAAATTATTTGATTCAACTCTAACTTTCTGCCATTCTTTTGGCCCATGTGTTTGGCTTATGTTCTCTCTAAAAGCATCTGTAGAGAGTTTATTGTCTGATACTGGAACACATTAATAATATTATGGTTCCTGCTCAGAAGGATTCTGTCGAGAAAGAACAAGTGGTCTCTTTCCTTTTTTTTGTTTTGTTTTGTTTAAATCTTTTTTACTGCTGGCTCATGGTCCTATAGGGTCTTATAACCATTCATACGCTTTTCAATAAATAATGATCAAAACAGTTCAGTTATTTAATCCAGCATTTGAGAGTTCTTAATTCTTTTTAACAAAGTTATTGGAATCAAGCCTCTGCTAGTGAGTGAAAAAAAAAAAAAGCAATCATTTAGCTCAGGGAAGACATGTAGGTTTTATCTACGTTGCCAACTCTAGTCAATTGATGTGTAGTTACTGTCTGGAGAATTCTGGTTCTGCTTCTAGGCTCTGTGGGAAAAATCACTAAGATAATCAGTTGTGTGCAATAGAGATTAGGACGTGTAGAAGTTAGCCAGGTGATGTGAAGAAGTGAGGGAGAGCAATTCTAGGCAGAGGAGAAAGCATAAGCAAGCATGGAACATGAGGAAAAAACAATAGGATACAAGCAATTCAGATTTCCTGGAAACCAAAGTTTCAGAATAATAAACTTGTGAGAGATGAAAATAAGGAAGCAGGTTGGGTGGTCTATGTTTAGTCAAGCAGCTTAACCTTGACCCAAGTTATTAGTCATTAGATTTTAAGCAGAGGAGTGGTGGGCTTGCATAACAGAGTTTAAAGGTAAGGGCTTTGAGGAAGACAAGACCAGAGGCAGGCTGGCCTGTAGGATATTATTGAAGTTTTCCAAGAGATAGATAATTTGGACCTGAACAAGGGCATTGCAAGTAGGAACAGAAAAGAGAAAGTATACTTCTTGATGACCAGGGAAGGAAAATAAAGAAGGAAGAAAGTTTCCATGACTAGATGAATAGTGAATAGCATAGGTGAATACTTCAAGAGAAGAAAATACTTACAACTAAATGTTAAATGGTTATATTTGACTATAATATGACAGAAGATTTGAACTATCCTTTGACTCTGTTTTTGCCGAGGAAGAGATTTACATAAATCTTTTTGTTGTGATTTTGTTTTAAAGACTTATTAATAAGTTTTTAAGAGCAGTTTTGTGTTCACAGAAATATTGAGAGGGAGTACAGAGATTTCCCATATACTCCCTGTCTCTCACATGCAGTCTCCTCTTTATCAATATTCCTTACCAGGGTTACAATTTGTTACTACTGATAAACCTATATCGACACATCAGAATTACCCCAAGTCCATGGCTTACTTTAAGGTTCACTTTAGGTGTTATACATTCTGTGGGTTTGGGCAAATGTATAATGCCATGTATCCACTATTAAAGTATCTTATAGAGTAGTTTCATTGCCCCCCAAAATCCCTTATGCTCTGCCTATTCACTCATTCCTACCCCACAGACCAAGGCAACCATTCATCTCTTTATTGTTTCTGTAGATCTGTCTTTTCCAGAATGTCATCTAGTTGGAATCAAACAGTATGTAGCCTTTTCAAATTGGCTTCTTTTACTTAGCAGTGTGTATTTAATTTTCTTTCATGTATATTCATGACTTGATAGCTCCTTTCTTTTTAGCACTGGATAATATCCTGTTGTTTGAACATATTACAGTTTTTGTGTGCTTGTTTTTTGTTTTTATTTTCAGTTCACCTGTTGAAGAACATCTTGGTTGCTTCCAAGTTTTGGCAATTATGAATAAAGCACATAAAAATCCATATGTAGATTTTTGTGCGGATATAAGTTTTCAACTCTTTTGTGTAGACACCAAGGAGCTCGATTGCTGACCATATGATGAGAGTATGTTTAGTTTTATAAGAAACTGCCAAACTGTGTTCCAAAGTTGCCCTAACACTTTGCATTCCCACTAGCAATTAGATGAAAGTTTCTGTTGCTTCTACATCTTTGCCAGCATTTGGTGTTGTTAGTGTTCTGGCTTTTGACCAATCTAGGTGTGTAGTGGTATCTCGTTGTTTCAGTTTGGATTTCCTTGATGACATATTATGTGGATCAACTTTTCATATTTTTGTTTGCCATCTGTATATCTTCTTTGATGTCGTGTTAAGGTCCTTGATTTTTGAATCAAGTTGATTATTTTCTTATTGTTGAGTTTTAAGGGTTATTTTTATATTTTGGATGACAGTCCTTTGTCAGTTATGTCTTTTGCAACTATTGTCTTTCACGTATGCCATCTTATTCTCTTCACATTGTTTTAAATTTTGATGAAGTTTAGTTTATCAGTTATTATTTCATGGATCATGCCTTTAGTGTTGTATCTAAAAAGTCATTGTCATACCCAAAGTCATCTAGGTTTTCTTCCATGTTATAGTCTAGGAGCTTTATAGTTTAGTGTTTTACACTTAGGTCTGTGATCCATTTTGAGTTAATTTTTTGTGAAAGGTGTAAGGTCTGTACATGTGGATGCCCAGTTGTTCCAGCCCCATTTGTTGAAAAGACTATCTTTTCTCTATTGTATTGCTCTGTTCCTTTGTTCAAAAATCAGTTAACTATATTTATGTAGGTCTATTTCTGATCTCTCTATTCTCTTCCATTGATCTATTTGTCTATTCTTTTGCCAATACCACACAGTCTTGATTAATATAGCTTTATAGTAAGTCTTGAAGTCAGGTAGTGTCAGTTCTCCAATTTTGTTCTTCTCTTTTTATATGTGTTGGCTATTCTGGGCATAAATTGCTTTATTAATAAATACAGGTCTTTCATTTCTGAGGGATACGGAAAAGGAAATCATATGGCATACAAGACCAATGAATATTTTATTTTATATTTTATGGATATATATGCACACATATTTTCATACACATGTATAGATATATGTATACATATGTACATATTTTGAGGGAAAAAGTTTAAACTGTTTCCTCTGCTGTCATATCACAATAACAATAAACACAGAAGACTTTTGTGGCTCAATATGTGTGTTTTTTGTCCCCCTGCACCGAGCAGCAGACACCAGCTGAATATCCTCTAATTCAAATCAATAATAATTCCATCTACCTGCAGGTAATATCAGATGCCACAGTATGAGGGCTCAGTCCTGCAAGGCTTCCCTCCTTTCAGATATCAGTTGCAAATTCAGGCTTCTAGAACTTCTGACCAACCAGCTTCAAATTAGGGTTCCCACAACCCCCTCTTTGGGTTTGATTAATTTGCTGGAGTAGCTTACAGAACTCAAGGAAATGTATTTACCTTTGCTGATTTATTATAAAAAAATATTACAAAGGTTATAGATGAAGGAGTACATAGGGTGAGACATTGGGGAAGGTGCAAGGAGCGTCCATGTCCTCCTGGGGTTGCAACTCTCCAAGAACCTGCATGTGTTCAGCCATCTGGAAGTGCTCTGAACCATGTTCTCTTGGGCCTTTTTTGGAGATTTCCTTGGATAGGCATGATTGAAAACTATCCAATCTACTACATAGACAATCAGGTAGCGATGTGATCGGACAGAAAGAGTAAGATATAATGCTAATAAACTAAGTGGGAAAATCAGCAAGACCTGCCTGTTCAGATTCTTCTTGACCTCTCTGTGCAGCATTCCTGTCTTCGGGGCATAGAACAGGAGCCCCTCTGAAATGAGGGTCTTATGACTCACAATCAGGCAAGAAAAGGTTAGAGTTCTGCTTTGGGCAGAGGAAAGCTTTCCTGAGACCACAAATTTATAACAAAGGACTATAACAAGAGGTATGAGAGTCATAAGCTAGGAACTGTGCATATGTGTGTGTGTGTATGTGTATATACAGTAAGTACATACAGATGAAGTGGTGCATAGAGTGAGATATTGGGAAAGGTGCATGGAACTTCCATGCCATCCTGGGGCGCAATCCTCCAAGAACCTGTGTGTGTGTGTGTGTGTGTGTGTGTGTGTGTGTGTGTGTATGTATAGTAAATATATAGTAAGTATAGTAAGCATATAGTAAGTATATGTATAGTAAGTCCCTTACATATGAAAGCATTCCATTCCAAGAATGCATTCATAAGTCCAATTTGTTCATAAGTCCAACAAAGTTAGCCTAGGTATCTAACTAACACAATCGACTGTAACAACTACATCACTGCTGCTTTTGTGCTTGCTTCCAGACATCATGGGCTTGAAATAAAGATACTGTACTACTGTACTCTATATAGTACTGTACAGTAAAGTGCACAGAAGCACAACCACTTATAGAGAGTGCATACACATGAGAATGTATGCCAATGTATGCCAGACATGTGAACTAACTTATTTGATTGGACGTGCAAACACACGATTGCCTCATGTATATACACAGTAAGTTCCCTACATGCGAATCTTCAATTTGTGAACTTTCAAAGATGTGAAAGTGTGTTTGCATGTCTAATCACATATATAATATCTCCTACATATGCATGCACATATTTATATGCCTATGCACCTATATACATGTATATATGTATATAAATAGATATAATATACATGAATAGCTATAGCTATAGATAGCCTATTATCTCATATGTAATCACAATAAGAAATACTAGTGTCTGTTATAAGCAAAAATAGCACAGAAAAATGCTTTATGAGCACGGTAGTGTTTATTGTCTAATCTAGGATACTTTTGACAGTTAAAGTTGCAGAAAGGTAAAATAATTAAAATCATTATAATATTTGAATATTTAATGTATACAACAAGTTTGCTCTATTGGCCAATTTATAAAATAGTTCTTTTTAAAAAACCATTTTCAAAAACGTTTTTAATAATGATATTTTATTAAAAGTGAACAACTTAGAACCAAAAACAAAAGCAGATTGGACACTAGGACAACAGGTATAAAATGGAACTGCCCCTGAAAAACAGAAAATATGGCAACCCTACTTGTGAAGTCAAAAATAAATTTTATGTGCTAACTTCTGAGGAAACAGTTTTATTATCTCCCCTTGTTAAACTTCATTCATTTTTGCTAAGACTCCAGCCCACATGGGCTCACACTCTAGAGAAGGGGTCCCCAGCCCCTTGTTCCAGTTTGTGGCCTGTTAGGAACCGGGTCACACAGCAAGAAGTGAGTGACAGGTGAGCAAGTGAAGCTTCATCTGTATTTACAGCTGTTCCCCATTGCTCGCATTGCTGCCACTGTCTTCTGTCAGATCAGTGGGGCATTAGATTCTCGTAGGAGCCTGAGCCCTATTGTGAACTGTCGTGTGTTCCTTATGAGAATCTAATGCCTGATGATCTGAGGTGGAGGTGAGGTGGTGTTGCTAGTTCTTGGAAGGGGCTGCAAATACAGACCAACATTAGCAGTGAGGTTTGACTGCACAGAGACCATAATAAATCAATTGCTTGCAGACTTTTACCTCGAAACCCTATCAGTGAGTGGTGAGTTGATGTACTTCATTGTACAGCTGCATCTGGTGGCAGGGTTTAAGTCAGAATCTGACACTTATTTTAGTCTGTGGCCCACCCATTATTTTATTTACCACTTCCATCCATGCCTCTTTTTTTAAATGGTGAGTTGTATAATTATTTCATTATATATTACAATAATAATAGAAATAAAGTACACAGTAAATGTTATGCACTTGAATCATCCAAAAATCACACATCCTCCCAGTTCATGGACAAATTGTCTTCCACAAAGCCAGTCCCTGATGTCAAAAGGGTTGGGGACCGCTGCTCTAGTGGATGTTACGCAAACTCATGGTTTTTATATCAATTGTGAGTCTAGCATTGTGTCCTCTATCAGTGCCCCAGAAGGATGGACTGCCTTGTTCTGAACATACTAGATGTGCTAGATGCACTTTGCCATTTTAACAGATCCAAAATGTCTGGGTCCATCTTTGGAGCAAGAGAGTTCCTCAAGCCCTGAAGGGAAATAATTGCCCTGCGGTTATCTCTTTCAAAATATTGAGTATGTGATCTTCATAGTTGATGATTTTGTATTTAAAATATATGGCTATGCTGATATGAGGCAAGAACAGAGACTTTTGGCCTCCACACCTTTAGGATAAGCTGTCCACAGCTATTCTCATTTGCCTTTTGCTTTAGTTTCCGTCCCCCCCCAAATAGTTGCTGAGGAGAAGAATAAAAGACTTTACATGTCCTGTTAGTCTTTGGTATCTTTCTTAGCATGAAGTAGTTAGAAGAACAAACACTTTAGATTTAGACAGATGTGCCTTAAACCTTAGGCATATCAATATCCCCTGAGTGTCAAAATACTCAAATCATCTTATCCAGTTGGGAATATCACAGAGACTGTCATCAGGATTAACAAGATGTCCCAGGTAAAGAGCCTAGCATGACGTCTGGCAAATAGTAGGTGACCAGTCAATGGCAACTGTAAGTTATTAGGCAAGGAATACAAGATTGCATGTAGGTAGGGCTGGCTTTGGAGGAAACGGTCACGTGAGCATCTTTATCTCCTATTTCAGCTTCCTTCCCTCTTGCCTCCCCTCCAGGCACACCACACACATCATCATCTATTGCTAGCACTTGGGGCTTTCATGTGCCCTTGGAATGCCCTTTTTTCCTACGCTAATATCTCCAGTTCTTTGTTTATCTTCCTCATCTCCTTCCTTTAAGTACCTCCAGCCTTATGACCTCTGCTTTTGTTGTCTGCCACGTCTAACCTTGGAAAGGTTCTGTTAATGTCATTTATGCCAAACTTTAAAAACTAACCTCATTTTTCTATGCTAAACTTGCTAGGAGGTATTTCCATTTTAATGAAGATCAACATCAGATCTTAATTGAATGAAAGTGCAAAATTGACGTTGTAGGCATCAGCAATAGGGAGAGAAGAGATATTTTCAATGATAACAATAGAAATAAACAGCTCCTGTTTATTTATTTGGTGGCAACTCTGTTTTGCACTGTGCATCCTATGCATCACCTCATTTAATTCTCACAACTAATGCATTAGGTACGATTATTTTTATTTTTCTGATGAGACAAATGAAGCATGGAGAGTTAATGCAAATTACCCAAAGTCATATACACCTAGTAAGTGGGGAAGGCAGGTATGACGTTCAAGTCCATCTAATTTACTGTCATCTCTCTTACGCTATCACAGGCTGAATTTATATCAGGACAACAATTTATGTGCCTTCTTGTCATCATTTTCTAGAGCCTACTTCAGGGCCTAATGCATGGTAAACAATCTATTAAGATTGAATAAATGAATAAATGAGTAAATATTTATTCTGTCCACAATCTCCTCTCTATATTTCTCTGGGATCACCTCCTGCTTGGAGGTCCTGCCTTGCCCAGTATTCCAAGAACTCTAAACTGCTGGTACTTTCAGATATACTCTTCTAATTTGTGACCTTGTGCCTCTGTTATCCTGTCCCTTCTACCTGCAATTCCTCACTTCTCCAAAATATCTGGGCTAACTTGCTCTTACCCTGGGAGAATCAGAGCTCAAGAGTATCTCCCTCCAGGAAGTTCTGCATCGCTCTGGCCTCTTCTCTCAACCACTCTTTCAGTGTTCCCTTCCTCCTTCCCACCTTGGCTCTCTCCCATTAGACAATGGTGTTTTTGAGGGCAAATGTCTGACATATTTTTATTTTCCTTTGTTTGTACCTGATATATGTTTGTGTTTTGTTTTGGGATTTTTTAAATTATGGGTGAGAGTGTTCTTCTGGCCTTGCCTAGTTTATTAGTTCTACGCTGTATTTTTGAATACTTTATTGTTGCCTAGCCTAGCTTATCAATTCTAAATTGCATTTTTTCATATTTTACTATCTCTGGTATTGCTATGTCCTCCTATTGATGAAATCTTAAAACTATAATTGACAGCGTTTTTTCTGACTCAGTAAAACAAAAAATCGGGGTTGTATGCCTCCTACACTCAATAGCATCTTTGATTTAGTGAAAGACAGTGATAGATATTAAATAAAAAGTATATCAATGAATGAATGTCACTCATAGCCCTCCTTAAATTACAGTATTATTCCTACTTAAAACCTAGCAGTTCTGCATCTCAGGCATCATGGCAGGACAGTAGTTGAGGATTATTTTTTATCTATGCTAGGATTTCCTAGTAATAGTAAGGCAGATAATAAACCAGCTCAAATTGTCTTAATCCTACCTTGCTGGAATGATGTGATCTATTCCATATGTTTATCTCCTAGGTGAAATTGATCTTCAAATTCTCTCCAAATTCCAGGCTCAATACCCAGGAGTTCACATCAACAATGAAGTTGTTGAACCAAGTGCTGAACAAATTGCCAAGTACAAAGGTGCCTGTAACCTACGGTGCTATACGCCAGATTCTATCCCAAAAGGCTGATCAACAAAAACTGTTCTCTTGGGTGATTAGTAATATGGTTACTGTAGTATGCGTTTCACAAGCTTATTGGGAGAACTTAATTAATTCTTGGCAGGCATGACTAAACATCTCAAATGTGAACAATAAATAATTAGAGTCTTTTTTTTCTATTGACTATCCTTCACCAGTTGTCATCAAGTACTATTTTTGATGATTATTCTTAGGGACAGAGTCATTCACTGATTTGCAAATAGTTAAACAGTTTTAAAAGCATTTATGTTTAGTGAGTCACAGTAGGAGCTGGCAAACTTTTTCTGAAAAAGGCCAAATAGTAAATATTTTAAGATTGGAGGCCACAGAGTCTCCGTCAAAACTAATCAATTCTGCCCTGTGTTGCAAGGCAGCCATAGACAATAGGCAAACTAATACCCATGGATATGTTTCAATAAACCTTTGTTGAAAGACTATTATTTTTATTTATTTATATCTTTATATAAAAAAATTAAACTTTTTGAATTTCCTACCACTTTTATACATACATATAAAATATTATTATTTTGCTTTTTCTTGACCATTTAAAAATGTAATGGCATAAAACATGAATGACAGAGACACAAAGTCAACAAATAGAACAATATATACTTTGAGCTTGTGGTCTATATAAAAAGAGGTGGCAGACCAGGTATAGCCCCTGGACATGGTTTGCCTACTCCTGAGTTATAAAAACATATCACCTGTTTCACATTCACTTTTCATTGATAAAATTCACCAGTTGAATCCCCATTAATACTAAAGCAATATAACCTATGCCTGCCTAGAATTCTTAGAATTATTTCTTACTAACTCTCTTTTGCCTCTGATTTAATTTAATACTAGAAAAAAAGCAAGACAAACTCTTTGGTATCCTAGAACTACATAAAAAAGAAAAATATGCTTTATATATGATATGTATATAACATTGATTGCATTAAAATTCTAAATGAAAATGGGTTCCACGTTTGCAATTAAAATTGATAGTGTGCCACCTTTTCTCTGTATTTTAGAGCTTGTAGCCAGGACATCAAACCTGGAGAACATAAAGTTTGCTTGGCATAAAGAGACATCATCTGAATATCAAAATAGAATTATTGCGAAAAAGGAGCTTCCAAAGTGGGACTTTATTCATATGATTCAGGTAAGAAATGTTCATTATAATATATATTCAGAAAGGAGAGCTTCCAGATGTGTGTTAAGAATGCCCACTATTCTAATTTTTAAAAGAAAAATGAAAATCTTCTGATTTCTAATTTTACAAACAGAGGATAAAGATGTTGATAATACTAAGATTTTTTTTAACATTCAAAAAAACAGTTTTCTCTACTCAAAATATTTCCACAGTTATTAATTTCTAAAAATGTTGACTTAATTCATTTTTCTAATTTTTGAAAGCTCTGATTGGATGGACCAATGTCCCAGAGAGTTTCTGAGTCCTCTTATGTTTGACTCTAGCGGCCTGGATATGGACACATGGCCAAAGGGGGAGATCAGATAATACCTCAGATCAATAAAGTTTTACTTTCATTGTCCAGAACCAACAGACTAGCTCATGCACTTCTGGAAAGGGGGTGACCAGGAAGTAAATAGCATGGGGCTGGATTTCCAGGAGCACTAATATTTCCGAATAGCGTTAAGAGAGGTGTAGACTTCAGAAGTTGGCTACCTTGAGAAAATGTGCATATGTTGGATGGAAATATCACTTGATTAACAACAAAACGCTTTTTGCTTCCTGTGTTTCATACCCATAGTCACTCCAAAAGAATTTCTTTTACAAGAAATGAAATTAAGAAATGTCTCTAGATTGACATATCCAGGCAATCCTACATCTCTGCTCCTTTAGCTGATGAAAACTTTTGCCAGTCAGGGAGTACTTCACATTGTCCACCAAGCCAGGATGTTTCTTTCTTAGATTTGCTTTTTTTCTCACTGTCTCACATTACTTTTTCTTAACTTCCTTCTCTCCTTACTCTTCCTGCAATCTCTACCACACCACTCATTCCGAACAGATGACCTCACTTCGTATTTTCTAGAGAAAATAGAAACCATCAGATGGAAACTCATTTTCACACTCTAAACTTGCACACACAGCTGCACTTGTGCCCATTATCTCCTTCTTCCACCATGTTACAAAAGCCTCCACTTATGTCTTGGATTTTTTTTTCTTTCCGTTGTATATATGGTTTTAGGGATCAGCTTCTTTATCCCATTTCTCTCAAAACTTCCATGTTTGTTCTTTCTTTCTTACAGCAATCCTGTCTCCCTCTGCATCACTATCTTGTTCCTCTCTCTTTCTCTCTTTGCCTACTCTACATTTTTCTGTGTAGTGTCTCTGTCGCTTCATTGCTTCTTAGAGTCCTAATACGCCTATGACATTTTTTTCAATTTAATATTCACTATCAGCCTAGAAAATCTCACTGCCTCTTAGAAATATCCGCTGTGGTCTACCTTTTCATTTTTAGCCAGGCCATATCATAGATTTTTAGTCTTCATTTGGACTCTGTATTTGGATACCTACCTGAAGTCTCTGTGTTAGACAACATGGAGTGTGGCCCCTTGAGGCATCATGGGCCGTGTGCAGATCCATTTTATTTCATTCATTGAGAAGAGACATAGTTGGAGTTGTTTTCCCTTTATGCAATTAATTATGTTACGGACATGCTACATGGAATATTGAAGTCTTGTTCAAGAGAGATAAAGATGAGGTATGTGTGTGTGGGAGAGCGGGGTCCCAGGAGGTAAGCCATTAGGGAAAATTTCCCACAGTCTATACGTAACTCCAAGCTCTGTGTTTTGGGTGGAAAGGTCTGCACTTCACTAGGGATTGGTCCAGAATTATTTAAAATGGGTGGGCTGACCCCTACCCTCTGTAACCAAGCATATAATCTCATGCTTTATCCAGTCCAGTTCTCTAGAGAATCTGTCAACATCAAGCCTGTCACATTTTCTGTAATTTTTTAAAAAAGCATCTGTGAGCATATGGAGAAGCTAGTGCAAAGGGCTTAATTTTAAGGCAACGTTCCATGAAATGGAAATGGAAAGGGTCTGTTTTCATGGTGCTGGAACCATTTTCTCCCAGAAGAGCTGCAATTCACAAATTTTAGAATAGGCATAGGATCAATGTCCCCATGTGGAATGGTGACTAAGTGTCTCTAGCTATAAATGTCTGTGTTATAGAAAGAGTAGATTTAAGATCATTTGACTCTAGTTGAACAAATACCATAGTTTTTCCTTTTTCCAAATATTTTCTCACATTATTGTTCTCTCTCTCCATATAACATCTTTAATCTTTACATTCTTATGTGTATTTTTGGCTAAAAATTCACTCAACTGGAAAATCAAACTTTCTAGTCAGTATCTTGTCCAAGCAATAAAGACTTGAACATAGAGAAATGTCTCATTTCTCTTTTCTCTCCTTTCTAGATGCTTTACTATGTAAAGGACATCCCAGATACCCTGAAGTTCTTCCATAGTCTCCTAGGTACAAATGCAAAGATTCTCATTATTCTTGTGTCAGGTAAGTTATTTTCATCCAACCCGAATTTTTAAAACAGTGATAATGTATGTATTCAGGGACTCATGTGTTTAAAGGTAGTTGGTATATTGCATCTTCATTATAAAATGGCTCACCTTGACCTCTAATCATACAATTTTTTTTAGGAAAGTCATCCACAATAGTTCTCCGTGTAGGGGATATAGTAAAATTAAGCATTGATTTACTTCTTTCATTTGGGAAAATATGTCTTTGTTTTCTATGTATGAATTATTTTTATATAGATTAGAGCAAATTCAACTGATAAAACTTTTAAAATGAGACTAAAATGGCAAGTGTTTATATATGCCTACGTTTAATATCATTTGAGTATCAGTTTTCTCACTGTGATGTTTATTAATAAATACATAATAGTTTAAATATTTCAGGTGCCATCATATTTGATTAATTTGCATTCCTAGAGCCATTGTCCACATTGTTCATTTCTGTAGGTTTTCTCAGATACTTATCAAAAATGGTTTGTTTGTTTTGTTGTGTGATGGAGTTTTATTTTCCTATGGATGCATGTGAGCATGTCAAGTTTCTTTCAGGGATATAGTAAGTACCACATAGATAACATAAGTAAACATTGGTGGATATTGAAACATTGACATTGTTGAGGTCAGCATTTGTTATTATACTTTCATTCAGCAATCTTTATGGATTGACTATCTAGTGCTAGGTGAGTTGATTTTAGATATATAGCAGACTGTTTTCATAAGCTTACATCGGATCCCATACTCAAAAACCATATATCACAAACTTCATTTTTTCTTAAATATAAGGAATAGCTTTAAAGATGACAAACATGGCTGTTGCTTGTAATTTTGAGTTTGAACTTATGTGGAAATTTGTCAATAGAGAGCTCCTGTACACTACTTCTTCCCAAAGGGAGCATTTTGATGTAATATTTTTATCTCTAGTTAGTTAAAAATACTCATTTTTATGAGAGAGATCTGGCTTCCCATTTTGAAAGGCTATGGAAACTGGATTCTTCCTACTAACTTCTCTCTAGCCTTGGATAAAGTACTGTGTACTGCATTTAGAATTACAAATTAAAATTAGTTATCAACATGGTAGGCAGCCTAGTCTTAATGTTCTGCATCAATAATACAGAAAAAGTGTTGTAGACAAAAATAGCAATTCATCCAGAAGTCATATGTTTTATTTTAGAATATATTTCATCTCAATAGCATATCCACTCACTTACTTATATTTCGTTTATTATAAAATATTTCAGAAGTTAAATATTTGGGTACCAGAAGGTGGTTTCTGTGACTATATAACTACCACAAGGAAAAACAAAACAAAACAGCCTAAGCTTTAGAAAGCAGCATGAGTAGTCCACAAGCAACGGAAAATTGAGTAGATACCCTTATGGCTACAGTATTTTTCTGGCTGTGTCTTGAATGAATTAATACAGTCCATGGTTTACTGGCATCAAGGAATGTAAAACTCAAAATTGATCTAGTGAAATGTCTTTATGATAGTATATGGAACAATAATGTTGAGGCACTTCTAGTTGTGTGAACTTGATCTCTGCATCTCAGTGCATTCAAGGATTACTTCTGGATGATCATACCTACATGATATTACATCTATTCATTTGTGTGGTTCATAAGTACCATCTGTATATACATTCATGGGGAAAAATCAAAAGAAAAGTGAGTAAAGATAACAAAATCATTAAGCTTTTTTTGAAAAGTATTTTGAGTCAAAAATTATTCAATGTACTTGATGGTGAAAATATTTTACTCACTTCCTCAAAATGCAGTTCACAATTTTTCATTACTGCTTCCAGCATAGGAGACAGCTGTTCCAAAAAGGAAAATATTGTTAATAGGCATAAGAATGCAATAAATAACAGTTGCTGGATTACTACAAGAATTCTGATGACCTCCTTCCTTTACCATGTGTACTTCTTAGAAGAGATTTGCACAGCTCTAAAAGAAATATCACATCCATTTCTTCCAAAAAGGAGAACCACTCAGCTAAAGGAGAAAATAGATTTAGATTTTTTATTTTGGGGTTTTCACTTCTCTTCCTTCTATTGCTGAAAATGTCTTAGCTTTGTTGCCTGTGTTTCTCAGAAGTGCTATGTAAACAAATTAATTAAATACGTTAAATTTAAAAAAAAATAAAACATTTTTCCCAATAAAGATTACTTTGAGGTGAAAACAAATTCTACCTGAAAAGAGGAATTGAATTGTCAAATATGTTGCTCATTATCATCAATTTAGTATAAGTAGAATGTCTCCAGAGTCCCCAGTCTTATGGGTTCATACTTAACTTCTCATGGGCTCATACTTACCTCCTTTTTTTTTTTTTTTGAATCAGAGTCTCACTCTGTCATCTAGGCTAGAGTGCAAGGGCATGCTCACAACCACCGCAACTTCGACTTGCTGGGCTCAGGTGATCCTTCCTCCTCAGCCTTCCAAGTAGCTGGAACTACAGACATGCACCACCATGGTCCGCTAATTTTATTCATTTATGTATTTATTTATGTATTGTAGAGATGAGATCTTGCCAAGTTGCCCAGGTTAGTCTCAAACCCTGGGCTCAGGCAATCCTCTCGCTTCTGCCTCCCAAAGTACTGGGATTACAGGCGTGAGCCACCACACCTGGCAATACTTAATTCATAAAAGTCCAGTGTAAATGGAGCTTCCATCCTATGTAACTTGGGTAGTCCATCCTCCTCCCCATCACTCCTTTACTCCTGAGGATCTCTGGAGTCCTGCTCTCATGCTCCTTCCTGATGGCTGCCAGCCACTTTTGCTTCAAATTTCTGCTCCCAGTCCATCTTTTGATTCCTTCTCCT
>CAUYQG010067219.1:0-31508 GCA_963574415.1 Tarsius wallacei | reverse complement strand
ACACACACACACACGTTCTGCTTTTTTAGAGAACCCTAATACAAACCTGCAATGTCTTGCTTCCCCTGATGTCTGCCTATAAAATTGAAGTCTTTCTGGTGGTGGAACAAATTCAGTGCTCACCTTTTTTCTCAGCAGCTCCCAACCTAGTAGCCAAGATATGTCATCTTTCCCTTCAGCTTTCAAAGTAAGACAAAACAGAAACTAGTCTCTTGGGCAGTGTACAATAAAAGTCATAAAAAGAGGAAAAATTTATAATGATAAAACAAATATATTATTAGGAAGCCTTATCAAATATAAAGGAAACCTCACAAAAACTGAGTTTCTATCAGAATCAGTCACTCGTTCCATCTTGTCACTCAGGTATTAAGCCCTGACCTTAAGATAAATGTTGAGAGGGGAGGGGAGAAATAGAGAGAGAGGGAGAGAGAGAGTGTGTGTGTTAGTTCAACCCTGTATTGTCATTTCTTCCATTTCTTCACATTTTGAATTCCCTCTGCAATCAACCTACTTTTGTTACATTTTCAGGGTTATTTTTGTTGTAATTAGTGAGAAAATGCACTTAGGTTACCATACTAGAACTAAAACTTCCATATTCTTTTTTTTTTTTTTTTTAAGCTCAGAGTTGGCTTTCATGATCTTTTCCCATAACTCCAGTAATTTTTAATAGTTTTCTTTTATTCCAGTATACCAAGATGTTTTAAGCTTATTAAAAAATATTTCTTCTTCTGATTTGGAACTAAGGAGTCCTCATTTATTTTAAAGAAATATATTATTACAAAACCACTATATAGGTGTTAGAAGCTTTTTGTGTAAATTGCACGGGTTATTGTTTTCAGTTGTTCCCAGTTATTAGAGCTAGGAAACTTTTTAAAAAGACAATAGATAAACTATGATCTTATGAAATATTTTAAACTTTAAGTTTAGATTACAAAATTTTTGCTGAACATTTTTATTTTTATATTTATATCTCTTTTTGTCTTACACCAAAATATGGATTTCTAATTAGATTAAATCTTTATTAGGTTCATTTTACAATGTGCACACATTATTATTAGTTAAAATATATCACTGAAAGTGTTTTAACATTCCTTTGCAGTTCTCTCTACCCTTTTTGTATATTCAAGTAAGAATTAAAAACCAAAATCGTATGCTTAAAATTTCTTGAAGATTAACAAATAAGTCCAAAAACATTGCAGGAAATAAAATTAATATACAAAATAAACTGTATAGCTGTATACCAATAGTGAACAATCTACAAAAAGATATTAGAAAACAATTCCCTTTAGCATCAAAATGAATGAATGGCATCAAAATGAATAAAATATACTTAGGAATAAATTTAACACAAGAAGTGCAAGATTTTTATACAGAAAACTATAAAAAATTATCTAAAATAATGAAAGAAGACCTACATGAACAGAAATACATTCCATGTTTATAGATTGGAATTATTGTTAAGATGACAATAATGCTATATTGATCTACAGATTCAGTGCAATCTATACCAAAATCCCTGCTGGTTTTGTTTTGTTTTTGCACCAATTGGTAAGCTGATCTTAAAATTCATATGGAAAGTCAAAGAACACAGAATAAACAAAACAATATTGAAAAAAGAACATAGTTGGAGGACTCACACTTTCTGATTTCAAAACATAGTACAAAGCTACATTAATCAAGACTACTTTACATTAACATAAAAATAGGCATTGGATTAGTGAAATAAAGTTGAGAGTTCAGAAATAAACCTTCACTTTTATACTTAATTACTATTCAATGAGGGTGCCAATACCATTCAATAGGGACGGAACAGGTTTCTTTTTCCAACAGAATATATGCTGGGAAAATTGAATATTCAGATGCAAAATAAATAAAATGAACAAAATAAAGCTGGACTAATATCTTCACATATTGTATAAAAATTAGCTCAAAATAATTCCAAGACCTAAATGTAAGAGCTAAAACTATAAAACTCTTAGAAGAAAATCCAGTCATAAATCTTTGTGAGTTTAGATTAAGAAGTAGTTTCTTAGATATGATATCAAATTACAAACAATAAAAACTATATAAATAAATAGAAATTCATCCAAATTACACACTTTTGTATTTCAAAGGACATGATTCAGAAAGTGAAGAGACAAACCGCATAATGGGAGGAAATGTTTACAAATCATGTATCTGATAAGGACATAAGATTCAAAATATATTCAAAATAAATAACTTTTGCAGTTCAGCAATTAAGAGAAAAATTAAAGTAACTAAAGGATTTGAATAGATGTTTATCCAAAGATAATATGAAAATAGTCAATAACCACATGAAAAGATGTTCAGTATCATTGGTTATCAAGGAAATGCCTATCAAAACCACAATGAGATACCACTTCATTTCCACGACGATAGCTGTATTTGCAAAGATACACTGTAACCAACTGGCAAGAATGTAGAACAAATTGAACTTTCATACACTGCTGGTGAGAATGTAAAATGCTGTGGCATCTTTAGAAAACAGATTGGCAGTTTCTCAGAAGATTCAACATAGAGTTACCATATGACCCAACAACTCCACTGTTAGGCATATATACATGAGCAACAGAAATATATTTTTTCACACAAAAACTTGTAAATGAATTTTGTAGCATTATAATTTATAATAGCCAAAAAGTAGGAATAAATCCAAGCTCTATTGAGAAATGAATGAATGAGTAAAATGTGATGTAACATACATGCTACAACATAGATGGACCCTAGAAAACATTGTGTTAAGTAAAAGAAGCCAGACACAAATGCCATGTTTAATATGATTCCATTTATATGAAATAGTCAGAATAGGCAAATACATATAGACAGAAAGCAGATTGGTGGTTTCCATGGCTAGAGTCAGGACAAAATGGAGATTGACTACTAATAGGTACAGGATTTCTTTTTGGAATAATAAAAATGTTATTTATTTAGTGGCGATTTTAGGGGTGATGGGTGCACACAATGAAAATTCAGTTGTAGTCACAACTAAAAGTAATGTCTCATACTTTGAATTGTGAATGTAAAACTAACAATTAATAAATGGTATACTTTAACAGGCTGATTTTTTTGGTATGTGAATCATATCTCAATTAAAATATTTAAAATTAGTTTTTTAAAGGTCTTTAATTTCTGTTTGTATATTTAAGCCATCAACTCACTGTATTTCTAGTATTTTATTTTCTTCGTCATATTTAACTAAGGAGTTGAAAGATCTCTACAAGGAAAACTATAAAACACTGATTAAAGAAATTGTAGGTGACACAAAAATATAAATGGAAAAACATCCCATGCTCATGGATCAGAATTATTACAATTAAAATGACCATTCTGCCCAAAGCAATCTAAAGATTCAATGCAATTCCTATCAAAATACCAATGTCATTGTTTAACAGAATTACAAAAATGTCCTCAAATTCATGTGGAACCAAAAGAAGAGCCCGAATAGCCAAAGAAATCCAGAACAAAGAAGCAAGAAGAAAAAAGTTGGAGGCATTATGTTACCTGACTTCAAACTATATTACAAGGTTACAGTAACCAAAACAACATGACACTCATATAAAAATAGATACATAGATCAATGGAACAAAATAGAGAACCCAGAAATAAAGCCACCTATTTATAGTCAACTGATCTTTGACAAAGTTGATGAACATACAGTGGGAAAATAACACCCTTTTCAACAAATGATGCTGGGGAAGATGAATTGCCACATGTGGAAGAAGAAAACCAGACACCTGTTTCTTACCACATACAAAAATCCACTCAAGATGGATTGAAGGCTTAAATATAAGTCCCACACTCTAAAAATACTAAACAAAAGCTTAGAGAAAACTCTTCTGGACATTAGTCTAGAAAATGAATTTGTGACTAAGAGCTTGTAAGTACAGGCAACAAAAACAAAAATAGATAAATAGGACTTAATTAAACTAAAAAAACTTCTATATAGCAAAAGAAATAATAAGCAGAGTGAACAGATAATCTGCAGAATGGGAGAAAATATTTGCAAACTATGCATCTGACTGGAGACTAATATCCAGAATTTACAAGGAACTCAAGCAACTCAACAGCGATAACAACAAAAAGCAATCCCATTAAAAAGTAGGCAAAGGACATGAGTAGACATTTTTCAAAAGAAGATATACAAATGGTCAATATGTAGATTAAAAAATGTTACTATCACTAATTATCAAGAAAATGCAAATTAAAACCACAATAATATATTATCTTACACCAGTCAAATAGCTATTATTAAAAAGTCAAAAAAAAAAAACAATGTTGGTGAAGATGTGGAGGCAAAGGAACTCATATGCTGTTGGTGAAAATGTAGATTAGAACAACCTCTATGAATAACAGTATAGAGATTTCTCAGATAACTAAAACTAGAACAAGCATTTGATCCAATAATCCCCACTACTGGTACTACCCAAAGGAAAAGAAACCAATACATCAAAAAAAATACTCACTCTTGTATATTTACCACACTATTCACAATAGCAAAGATATGGAATCAACCTAAGTGTCCTTTGATAGATGATAAGATAAAAGGCATGTTTCATATATACTCAGTGAAATACTATTCAGCTATCAAAATAATGGAATCTTGTCACATGTTCTTACTCAGTGATGTTCTTACCACTCTTAGGGAATGCTAAAAAGGGTGCACATAGGGATGTAGAAACTGGAATGATAGTCAATGGAGACTCAGTAGGGTGAGATGGCAGGAGGGAGGTGGAATATGAGAATTTACTTAATGGATATAATGTACTTTATTTGGGTGATGGACATCCTAAAAGCTCCAATCTATGCATATAACAAAATTGCACTTGTACCTCATAAAATTATATATATGATTTATGGGACATTGAATATAGTCCAAGAATGATAGTGCCTCAGTAGTGAAGAATAATTAGTTGTAAAATAAATGGCCAAAATTATCAAGCTATTTCTAAATAAATGATCTGCATCTCAGAACAAAGCTCAAGCATTTTTATTGGAATAAAAAATTAAGCATACAACAAGACAAAATTTGCAATATCTGGCATACAATCAAAACTACTGAGCATGAAAAGCAGAAAAATATAGCACATAATGAAAGAAAAATCAATTAAAACTGACACAAATGTTAGAATTAGTCAATAAGGCCAGTAAAACATTTATTACAACTACATTTCATAGGTTCAAAAAAGTAAGTAGAACCACAGAAGATTGTAAAATATTTGAAATTCTAGGGATAAAATCTTTAATATATGAGATGAAAAATACCATGATAGGGTTAAGGGGAGATTAAACTTGGAATAAGAAAAGACACATGTTTGAAAAAAGACACAGTTCCTTTTATCCCCCTTGTCTCTCTAGCAATGTGATATGGCTTTGGACACAGTGGTACTCTGTCATAGCTGAAGAATTCCAAACTTAGGGCACCTCAGTGTATTGTAATGGGCAGTAATATTTAACCAGAAAGGCTAAACTGCATGTATTATTTTGGACAGGTAACAAATCTACTTTTTGCTCTGAAGGGAGACAATATCTCTATCTTCCAAGATTACTGGCTCTACAAACATCCTTAAAAATATAACACAAAGCAAAGATGCCTATTCTGGTAAGATATGCAGAAATGTGAGTCACAAAAAACTGCCTTCCAACAGAAAGCTATATGCAAACAAAAAACAAACCAAAAAAACAAAAAAAAGAAGAAAAAACTTCAATTCATGTCTCATGCCATATAAAGATACTAACTCAAAATGGGTAATATAACTAAGTATTAAACCTAAAACTATAAAGAGTTTAGAAGAAAACGTAAGCAAAAATTTATTAGGTGGAAAACCAGAAATTCTATTAATAAAAATCAATAAATTGGACTTCACCAAAATGAAAATCTCTTGCTATTTGAAAAATACTGATAAGATTATAAAATGACAAGCCACAAACTGGGAGAAAATATATGTGTAGCATATATCTGATAAAAGAGTTCTTTCAGAGTTTTTAAAACTAGGCAAAAAATTTGAACTTACACTTCACCTTTGAAGATATAAAGACAACAAATGGTCACATGAAAGGTTATTTAGCATCACTAGTCATTAGGGAAATACAAATTAAATTCCTACTAAGTTATTACTTCAATCTTACTAGAAAGACTGAAAATAAAAAGATTGACCAAACAAGTGTTGCTGAAGATGTGAAGAAACTAGAACTCTCAAACACTGCTGGTATGAATGAAAAATGGTAAAATCACTTTGGAAACAGTTTGACAATTTCTTAAAAAGCTAAATATACATCTATCATATTATGCATATGATGTAAATATTTAACTAAGCACATACTTAAAATGTTTTTTACACATAGCTTTCCACTAATATAACGTTCCTTTCAGAAATGTGACCTCTGCCCTTACTCTCTTCTCCTTTGAGACTTGCCTTAGGAGATTCTTATGTGTAATACTTGTTAAGCTATAACATATGCAGCTCAGTGAAAGAGAGGAAGGAAGAATGACCCCAAAAGAATTTCATTTATGCACATTTCTCCTAAACAATTAAGTGGATGAAAGCATGGACCACAGAGCTGACTTTTTAAAAAATACCCTTTCTTTCCACTGTTATTCTCTGTCATGTTGAATGTTCTGTGACTGTTTCACTTTCCTAAACTCAAATAAGTCACTTATTTGCACCAACCTGTCAATGTCATATTGATGTTCTTCTCATCTCACCCTTCCACAGACCTACATAATGTACCTCCATCATCATCAATTACCCTTTCCTCCATTAAGGCTGTCTATTTTTTAGAATAATTATCATTTGTATTTTGTCTCTACTTCACGGAAGAGTGGGCAAGCAGAAGGGGTAATCTGCCATAAGAAGGGGAAGGGAAAAAACTATGAGCCCATTGAACATAAATAGTTTTATATACCCTCAAGCAAAAGTTGAGGAAGGGGTGGAAGGAGGTGCTTAGTAATATCATTCAGAATAGGCTTTAAGACAAAAATTGTTACTAAAGACAAATAAGGACATTTTATAATAATAAATGGGTCGATCCATCAAGATGACATAATAATTATAAATATATATGTACCTAACAACAGAGCCTTCAATAAATGAAGTACAAACTCACAGAGCTGAAGTGGGCAATAGACAATTAAACAATAATGGTTGAAGACTTTGATACTCTATTTTCAACAACAAATAGAACAATCAGTCAGACCAAGAGGGAAAAAGACTTAACACTATAAACCAACTAGACTTAGTGGTTTCCTATAAAACCCAATGATAACAGAATACATACTATTTTTAAAGCACATATTACCCTCTTTGTAATAATGTCTTCTTGTAAATTGTCTTAAATTTAACTCCCATGGATGGTATAAGAAGATTTGGATATAAAAAAATCCATATTCATCTCTTTTCTGTGGTTTCTTATTTTGTAGGCTTTAATAATTTCTCCCTCTGCTTTTGTTTTCTTGGAACAAAGAACCTTAACTTTTCTGTGGGGCTTGCCTTGGGAGTGTTGAGACCAGTCAGCTACGTGGTTTTCTGCTTTATTTCTTAGGGAGACTTGAAGGATCTATCTTTGTAAGATTGCTCTTTTCTTCTTTGTTGTCCCACCTGCAGGAACTACCCACTTAAAGGGAAGCCTCTCCTGAGGGGCAAGAAACTCAGCCCAAGAACTCTTGACTGTGCCATGTCACCCTCCATTGGGGACCACCCTTATGCCTACCATTTCTATTCATTGATTTCTCTAACTTTTTAAAATGTTCAGGCCGTTAAACATGCTTTTCTTTAATACTCCTTTTTCATATACTGTATGTTCCACTTTTATCCTTTATCTCTTAATTCCTACTCTTAATCTTTAATTGCCTACAATTATATGGATTTTTGAGTTTTTATCCCTTTTCTTTTTGGCTTTTGTATTTTGTCTTTAATCTCCTTGACCTTTTATACTTTATTTTAAATATCACTCAATTTTCTTTTAATTGTTAATCTTTTGTCTTCATAGAGATTTTTATTCTCCTACTTTTTTTTTTGTTTGTTTGTTTTGAGTTGGAGTCTCTCTCAGTCGCCCAGACTGGAGTGCAGTGGCTGCTCCCAGTCACTGCAGCCTCAACCTGCCGGGCCCTGGCGATCCTTCCGCCTCAGCCTTCCAAGTAGCTGGAACTACAGGCGCACGCTACCACGCCTGGCTAATTTTGTGATTTATTGTAGAGGTGAGGTCTCGCTTGCCCAGGCGGGTCTTGAACCCGTGGGCTCAGGCAATCCACTCATCTCAGTCTCCCAAGGCACGGGATTTCAGGCTGAGCCACGGATCCCGGCTTATTCTCCTACTTTTAATTTATACTTCATTCCTTTTGCTTTCCCCCTTATTCTCAGTGTTTTAATATTACTTTATTTCTAATCACTTATTCTTCCTTAATTATAAAATTCATTACATATTTTTGCTTTATTAATTTTTTTATTGTGACTGACAAGGAGTGTGATCACAGAGGCAATAGCCACAGAAGGGACCTGTGCTAGAAATGGCTGGAATGGGAAGCTTTTCTCTCTGTCTGTTCTGTGTTCACAGGTCTCCTCTGAGGAATATCATTTTCCCATCTTTCTATTGTACATTTTTCCCCCTTAGGATTTCATAGAGATTTTAACATTTGTTTATTGTGCATTGTTATGGTAGAATTATTTATCTCTGGGGATCTGAATTTTGAGTTTAGCAACAGTCTGATGGGCTCTATCCAGAATTAAAGGAAATAAGAAAATTGATTAGCTATGAAACATTCTTTAAATGAAAAATTTCTCACAAGATGTATCAATAAACTGAGATGATGGTGATGTATATGCTGGCTTAGGAAAAATTCCAGAGAATTTCACTCCTAAGACCACTACGTTGTAGAACTTTCCAGCCTGTGTCATCCACACAGCCTATATAGAAAGTAAATAATGTCTCTTGGGCTTGTGCGACTCCATTGACCTGCCTGTCTAATTTTAGTCTCAGTACCCTGTTAACCTCTCTACTAATCACCATCTTCAGTATTTTTTTTTCTGAGAAAAATAAACACAGTATTTTAATATATAGTCAGGCTGGCCTACAGTTCATTACTCATCCCCAGACCAGGAGCTCAGGGAGCTGAGAGAAGGGAGTGAACCAAAGCTTTAAAACTCTGTTGTGACCTATTATTTGAAGACTCTACCTCTGATGCCTCAGTGAAAAGTTTATCCTTTCCTCTTCGATCAATGTTTGATTGGAGTTTAGAGGACCATCTTCATTGTAACACCTAAATGTGGTACTCATTTGAGTTCCTGTTTAAAAATCAACCTTGGCCAGTTTAGAGGCAAAAATGAGAACCTGAGAAGACCATCCAAACCTTTTCTTTCTTTTTTTTTCCCTGAAAGCAGGATTTATTGAGAGGACAGAAAAGTTCCCACAGTGGGAGTACTCTAGGGGGTTGCCCAAGCCTTTTCTTTAAATCAAATTGAAATATTATAAATTCCTTATCACTTTAAAAAGCCCTCAGATTTCATACACTGATACAGGAAGAACTGTAGAGCATACAAGGTCTAACAATTAAGTTCACGAGCTCATTCCATACCTTATTGCTGAATATCACTACAGTCACCTTTTAAGTACTCCTCTTGGGAAGCTATGCACCAACGTCAGTGCCTAGTCCACCCGTCAAAGTAATTTTGGAAGTCTTTCTCTGGAATGGTCATCAGAGCTGTCATCACGGATATGTTGGAGGTTGAGTTAGAGCAATGAACAAACATTAAATTTCTTGTTAAACTTGACAAGAATGGAAATGAAATCAGGGAAAGCTAGTCTAAGTATATGGGGATAATGCCATGAACAAAATGACAGTGTACGAATGGATTAAACGCTTTTCTGAGGGGAAGAGAAAGCATTACTGGTAAAGAGAGGTCAGGATGGCCAGTAACAAGCAGAACTGACAAAAAACATTGCAGAAATTCATCTAATTGCGCATCAAAATCATTGGCTGCCTGTGAGAAACATAGCAGACCAAATAAACATTGATAGAAATACAGGAAAATCTTAACTGAAAATCTTGGCATTAGAAAGGTGTGTGCAAAAATGGTCCTGAAGGAGGTCTTGTGTCACAACAGTACATCAGCTCACACAGTGCTCTGTATGAGGGAGTTTTTAGCCAGTAAACAAATAACTGTATTGAAACACCTCCCCTACTCACCTAATCTGGCCCCCAGTGACTTTTTCTTTACCAAAAGGGAAAGGAAATATTGAAAGGAAGACATTTTGATGACATTCAGGACATCAAGGGTAATACGACAACAGCTCTGATGGTCGTTCTAGAAAAAGACTTCCAAAATTACTTTGATAGGTGGACTAGGCACTGGCTTCTGTGCATAGCTTCCCAAGGGGAGTACTTCTAAGGTGACCATAGTGATATTCAGCGACGAGGTATGTAGCACTTTTTCTAGGTGAGTTCACAATCTTACTTGTCATACCTCGTATTTGGCCATAAGTGTGGCCTATGTGGAGCAGGTACTGGATGGTCATTAAGCTAAGGTCTTAATGACTATTTGGTAGGGTGGTTCACATTTTCAGTTTTATAAATCAAACTTTGCTCCCCAAAATTTTAGTATCTAAAGCTACTTGCTAAATCATCTCCTGCATTGCACACCTGACCAAACAAATAAGCAAACAAACAGAAAAATCTTATAATCCAGATAAAACACCTTGGGAAGATATCTTGCCCATCATTTCACCTTTATCAATATAGTATCAGAATCCCATTTGACTAGACCCAGAATGTGATCTATGTCAGTATTTCTCAAACTACTTCCAGAAGCATAATCTAGAAGGTCCATGCATTTTCTGTGAGAATTTTTAAAGTACTTTGTATTTACTTCAATGAAAATCTTTTTAAAAACAATATTAAACAAGTCTTTAATATAAGAACTGTCTGGATTATGTAGATGATGTCCTGGTAACCAAGGATAACCAGGAGAGCTCAGTTACCCATATTGGGAATTGCATTAATGTCCCTATGGCAAGACATTAAACTGGAAACAAACTAAAATATTAAGCGGTTGGCCGGGCTCAGTGGCCCAGCCTGTAATCCCAGCACTTTAGGGAGGCCGAGGTGAGTGAATTGCCTGAGCCTGAGGGTTCGAGACCAGTCAGGGCAACTTGGCAAGACCTTGTCTCTATAATAATTTTTTTTTTTTTGAGTTGGAGTCTCACTCTGTCACTCAGACTAGAGTGCAGTGGTCGCTCCCGGCCACTGCAGCCTCGACCTGCTGGGCTACGGCGATCCTTCCACCTCAGCCTTCCAAGTAGCTGGAACTACAGGCACGTGCTACCATGCCCGGTTAATTTTTGATTTATTATAGAGATGAGGTCTCGCCAAGTTGCCCAGGCAGGTCTCGAACCTGCGGGCTCAGGCAATCCACTCACCTCAGCCTCCCAAAGCGCTGGGATTACAGGATGAGCCACCGAGCCGGGCTTCTACAATAAATTTTAAAAAAAGTAGCCGGGCATGGTAGCACACGCCTGTAGTTCCGACTACTTGGAAGGCTGAGATGGAAGGATCTCCAGAGCCCAGAAGGTCGACGCTGGAGTGGCCGGGAGTGTGCCACTGAACTCCAGCCTGGGCAACAGAGCGAGACTCCAAATAAAAATAAATAAAAATAAATAAATAAAATATCAAGAGATGGTAGAGTCAGATATAAAAAGGAATGAGGGGAGCCATAATCAAGATGCAAATTTTCAAAGAAATTATTTGAGAATTGGTTATAACTTTTGAATCCTTCATGCAGATGGAAGAAAGTAAAGAATAGAAAGCATAAGGAATTAGTATACATATTTTGTTGCTGTTGTTTGTTTGAGTCGGAGTCTTACTCTGTTGCCCAGGCTAGCGTTCAGTGGCACACTCACTGCTACCACAGCCTCGGCCTCTGAGCTCAGGTGATCCTTCTGCCTCAGGCTTACTCCAAGTAGCTGGAACTATAGGCGCTGGCCACAATGCATGGCTAAATTTTTGGATTTGTTGTAGAGATGAGGTCTTGCCAAGTTGCCAAGGCTGATTTTAAAACCCTGGGCTCAGTCAATCTTTTCACCTCTGCCTCCCAAAATGTTGGGATTATAGGTGCGAGCCACTGTAAGAAATCAGTAAGAATATTTTAAAAATTTATTTGGAGTAAGCTGTGTTGTCACACACACACACACACACACACACACACACACAATAGAGGTGCTTTTTCCATCACTATGAGCATTTTGAGGGATTGAGTCAGGGAAGCCTGTAATGGCTTCTACAGCTTAATATGAAAACAAGGGTGCAAAGCAGGCTTGTAAATAACTTATGCCTAAGAAGGTCCACTGTTCATTTATTTCTTTATAAAAAACACGTAGTACTCAAGCTGTAAAGTAATCATTTTTCATACTTTTGAAAGATATGCTTTATTCTGCAAAAATAATTTATTGCCCTATTATACATTTATTTTTCCATATTCATATAAAATGCATGTTTCTTTCTTGATTGCAGGTATGGGCCCTGGGGTCTGGGAGTCTGGTCAAGGAGCAAATAAAAGGCTGTTTTATTCATCATTACTCGCAGAAGAATGCTTTTAGGACTAACTGAAGCAAGTTCAGTGCTTTTATCCATGTTGTTGCTTTTTTTTTAACAGCAACTTTTTAAAAATTTTAGATTCTGCCAGGCTCGGTGGGTCAGCCTGTAATCCCGCTCCTTGGGAGGTTGAGGCGAGTGAATTGCCTGAGCCTGCGGGTTCGAGACCCGCCTGGGCAACTTGGCAAGACCTCATCTCTACAATAAATCAAAAAATTAGCCGGGTGTGGTAGCGCGCGCCTGTAGTTCCAGCTATTTGGAAGGCTGAGGCAGAAGGATCACCAGAGCCCAGCTGGTCGAGGCTGCGGTGACCCGCAGCGGCCACTGCACTCCAGTCTGGGCGACAGAGTGAGACTCCAACTCAAAAAAAAAAAAAAATTTTAGATTCACAGGTTACACATGAGTATTTGTTACATGGACATATTGTGTAGTGGTGGGCCTCAGGTGGCCCATTCCCCAGCAGTTGAACATTGTGCCCTGTAGGTAGTTTCTGAACCCTAACCTCCCTCTGCCCCCCACCTTATTGGTGTCCCCGGTGTCTATCATTTCCATCTTTGTGACTGTTTAGCTGCCACATATGAGGGAGAACATGTAGTGCTTGTTTTTCTGTTTCTGAGCCCGTTTGCAGGATGATTATCTCCAGCTCCATCTATGTTGCTGCCAAGAACATTATACCATTTTTTAATGGTGAATGTATTCCATAGTGTATTCTATGGTGTACTTATATCATATTTTCATTACCCACTGATTGGTTGGTGGACTTTTAGGTTGATTCCACATCTTTGCAATTGTGAATTGTGCTGTAATGAGCCCGCTGGTGCAAGTGTCCTTTGGATTCTAGGCACAGATATCAGTTACAGGCTCTGTTGATGAGCTTAAGATAAATTCTTTGTTTTTGATACATGTACACACTTAATATGACTGCAAGTGTCAGGGTTGATGGTTATGCTCTTTTGATTAATCACATAGCAATTTTCATCTCAGGAGTGTGTTCTGTCCATTTTAATTCAAAGCTTCCTGACTCCAAGTTATTTTGAATGAGATAGAGACACACCTCCCTTCCACAGAATATATACAGATAAACATTTTTTGATATGCAGATGCCATGATTTTATTATCATGGACCAATAGTGCTCCTAATGGATAACTAGAAGCTCTGTATTTACTGCCAAAAAAGAAAAGATTAAAATGAAATATTTTAATATTAAAGATATTACTTTGGAAGAATGAAATTTGCCCTGGTATTTAGCAGTGTTCTAGTCAACACTTCTATATGGTAAGTTTTAACTCTTCAATTATGTTGTATCGTATTTTGCCACTGATTTATGTTGAAGGGTAGATCAGAGTGCACAATTTGAATATTCTCTGGCTTTCCTAACAGTGATATCTTCAATGGCACAGGTGGGCTTCTTACGCTTTACATATTCTCTGGTATAAAACTATTTTAGCTATAGTTAGTGGTTCAGAATTGAGGTTCCACTACCTTTTCATGTGTTTGTTAAATAAGAAGCAAAACTACTTCTGGAAGAGTCACCTAGAAGGTGCAAAGGCCTTCTCTCAGCTCGGTGGTAGAATGATGTTCTTTTGTCAGTTTCCATATTTTTCATAATAGAATATTAGCCCCACTCTATCTCACTGGTTGTTAAAATATACATATCCACATTTAACTGGAAATTTAGCAAAACTACAGTCTTGGGCTTGACAGCGAGTACTCAGGCCATCCTTTACTTTGTCAAGCATCGCTCCCCTGTTCTGGAAGTAGCAACCTTCTTCATTAGAAAATCATTGACCCACCCTGTTATGGACTGAATGTCTGTGTCCTTCCAAAATTCCTGTATTGAGGCCTTAACCTCCAGTGTGTCTGTAGTGAGAGATGAGACCTCTA
Source organism: Tarsius wallacei (assembly GCA_963574415.1). Classification (NCBI taxonomy): domain Eukaryota; kingdom Metazoa; phylum Chordata; class Mammalia; order Primates; family Tarsiidae; genus Tarsius; species Tarsius wallacei. The sequence continues at coordinate 17,022 of CAUYQG010067219.1, read as the reverse complement.
TGGAAGTAATTAAGGTTTGATGAGGTCATAAAGGTGGTTCCCTGATCTAATAGAGTTAATGTCCTTCTAAAAAAAAGACACAAGAGAGCTTTCTCTTTCCCTCCCTCTCTCTCTCTCTCTCTCTCTCTGTCTCTCTCTCTCTCTCTGTCTCTCTCTCCTCACACACATGCACTGAGGAAATGTCCATGTGAAGACATAGCAAGAAGGCAATCATCTACAGGTCATGAAGAGAAGAACCCTCACCAGAAACAAAATTGGGAACTGCTAGCCTTCAGAACTGTGAGAAAACAAATTTCTGTTGTTCAGGCCACCTGGACTATGGTATTAATATTTCATGTTAGCCTGAGCTGATGAGTACACATTCCTTACCCCTGCCAAGCTTTTCTTGTGGGTACCACATTGTATAATGCCCTATCTTCCTGACCGCAATTGCGGCTGCTACTCAAACGGAAACAACTGGAGTCCTTCTTTAAGATTTTTTCAAATTGAAACAAAAAGGAAGAAGGGACAAGAAAAGTTGATGATCCCTTCTAAGAGTTGCCAGTGGTCAGGACTCAAGCAGTGCAAAAGAAGCCAGACTGAGAGAATGGAAATAAAATTCCAAGTCGAGAAGAGATAAGACAGGGAGAGATTTCTAGTTGTGGTCAGGGCCTTGGTTCTAGTTGTTTCCGAGGCCCAACTGCACCTCTTTCCTTCATTAATTCCTTCTAGCCTAAGCTAGCTTAAATTTGGTCTCTGCCACTCATGACTTTAAGTCCTGCTTAATGCAGGAAGCATGACTTCTAAGCTTAATGTAACTCAAAATTCAGTAACATTTGGTGGAACAAGCAAATTTCCTGATGGATATGCAGTTTTTTCATCCTCCCACAAAACTGCTTTCCCAAAATTGCTTCAGCGTGATATCAGCATTCTACCTTGATGCTTAGTATTAGAAGAAACTCTATAAAACTGTTATAATTATTTTAAGACTCTTGGGAACATTGCACATGACATAGTGTCTTCCTTTTAAGATGAATATGATAAATATATTTCTAGTCAGAAGCACTCAGGCAGTTTATGAGGGATAACATCATGCTTTAGTGAAAGGAGAATAGAACTGGATTCAGAACACGAGAGTTCAAGTCAGGCCCTGCCACTTAGAAAAGGTGTGAGTACTTGTGAAAAGTAAGTCCATTTGTCAAGTAAAAATAAATAATGTGTGTCCTATACATCTCATAATGTGGCAGTAAGCCAATATATGTACAAAGTGCTTTGGGAATTAGGAGCCATAGATCCACATCCTCGCCAACCTCTATTGTTGTTTGTTTTGAGGTTTCTTTATCCAAATCCCTAGGTTGAAAGTTCTTAAGCAGGTAAGCTTGTGTGCTAAATTCTTAGGCACTGGGTCTGCTATCCACTTATCTAATTTTAATTTTTATTCAAATAATGTACTGTAATGATTATGTAAATATATTTATTGCAAAAATATGAAAACAGAGGAAATTCTATGAAGAAAATTAAAATTAAACTAAATTAATCTTTAGCTGTACTGTGCTTCATCTTTGGTATATTTTTATCTCAGTGTATGTATATGTGTGTCTTCGTATTGTCCCTCACATAACTAAAGTCACCTATGTATGCATTTTGTTGATGAAGTCATCCTGTGAAGATCAAGCCTTGTGGTATGCACTTCATATCCAAGTGTATGCTACTGGGTAGCTTTCTGTGGCCCATCTCTTACACTGCGTTCTCTCACCTTACCCAGTCCTGTGATTGCATAGCAATAATAATGGAGTTAGTGCATGTTGTGGTCCGTGGAAAAAGCAGATGTGAGATCAAACTCTAAACTGTGTCACTAACTCTGTGACTTTGGGCAGAGTTTAACCTCTCTGAAACTTAATTTCTATGATAGAACCATACAGCAGAATTGACACTAAGACCTACTTTGCAATATTGGCATAAGACCAAATGGAATAATGTACATGAAAAGCAAAATGTGACCTAAGCAGTATACTGTTGTTGGCCAAGAAATAAAATGTTTTTTTAAGTAGAAAAAATGATGGATAGAGCACCTGGAAACAAGTATCAGTACACTCATACCACAAAAGCCCCAATTCCAATCCTCTGTTCCACTTCAGGAAAGATGTTTGCGTGTTATAGTTCTTTTCTCATTTTTTTACTTCTTGCCACGTTAACCCTGGCTTAGAATCTTGTGGAAAACTTATCTGTGTAAATAATGGCAATTGATATATATAGTTACACATTTACTCATTTATTCATTAAAAATGCTAGTGAGTATCCTACTGTGTGTCAGGTACTGTACAAAGCCCTAGGGATAAATTGTAAATAAGGCATATAAATTGATTTCAAGCAGCACATAGTCTGGTGTGGAAAACAGATGTGTAAGCATGGACTTATGGCTGTAATACTAACAGCATACTGTGGGAACAAAGATAAGGAAGCAGTTAATTCTGACTGGTGGTGGTGGTGGATGAGGTTTCATGGAAGATCACACAAAAAAGTGGTAATTGAATAAGTGTTGTATATGCAAAGAATGAGGAATGTCCCTTCTTAACTAGGAAGACAACGTGTGCAAAGGCCAGAGAAGACAGGCTTAAAGACAAAAGAGGGAATAATGAGTAAGTCTAGAGCAGGGCAGATCAAAAGAGGTTTTGTAAGAAATGAAGGAATTTAGTCTGGGATTTGTGGTGAATATGGTTTTGCCTGCCTAGTACCTCAGAGAACTCTCTCCTCCCATTCTTAGTTGAAACCATTTAAATAGAGCTGACTTCATCTCCTGCCTAGAGTGGCATTAAATGTGTCTGATAAATGAAAAATGAAAAAAATGTATTTAATAAGAGTATCTTGTTGGACTGACAAAACCTTGCAAAATATAAGCTTTACAAAGAAAATTATAGAAACCCCTGGTTTTGACAAAGTTTGGGAAGCACCAACCTGCATGTTGAGGAACATGCCTCCAAGTCTAATATTCAATTCAGTATCATACGAATCAGAAAATGGATACAATCCTAGCAGCCAAAGGGAGATATTTAATTTGTGAAAGAGGGAGCATAAATTCATATTGACTAAAAAATTAGAACATTTGTTTTGGTGTGAAATAGTCTTCAAAAAAAAAAAAAATAGGCCAACCCACGGCAACTGTGTGGTCCTCAAAGATTACATATTTATTTTTGGTTTAAACTGCTTATATAATTTGAATTAAAATAATTATTTTTCCTAGACTATCTGTGTTCTGTTGCCAAAGTATATTTCTTCAGTTTTTGCTTAATTTTTGGTACAGCTAGTAAATAATCATTAACATTGCAATAGGAAATTGAAGAATATATTTCTAACAAATATTCCTGGATTCTCTTGAAATGGAGTTGGCTAGTTTTATAAACCTTGGTTCTAATAATTGTGAAATAGAGAAACCTCCAAACTGTGGTAGCGCTTTAGTGTTTTAATGCCATCTTAGAAACAAGCACTATTTAGTAATACTTTATTGCTACTTTCTTAGCCCTGTTATCCACATAAAAATGGAAAGCCAGCTTCTCATTTCACAAGGACAGACAATGGTAGGAACAATGACCAAAACAGCATCAGTAACTCTTGTGTTAACAGAAGAAAGGATTATGAGGCATAGAGTTCAGGCTACATGGGAACTTCCAGTGAGTTACAGTTAGGTGGAAGAAGTATCTGACCCAGAATGCTTACTTTTCCACTGATAATGAAAGTATTGATGTCATCGTTGTGACTGCTCTTGCTATAGTTATTAATCTTGAGGTTTCCCAGCCATTTGCTGGACATGAGAAAAATAAATGGAGTGGTTCTTAGTGTGTAGGATTGAACATAAGAACTTAGTTCAGTGGAACTATTCCTAATGCCATCAATTTGAAGTCAAGATAAAAGATTGTCTAGGCACTATTACATGGCAATAGAAGTGTTTTTGCTGGGAAAGGTGTGAAGATAGAAAAAAAATATATAGGTATAAAAATACTTTGTCCAAGGCAGAGAAAGATTCTGTGTGTCTGAGTCACACTATAATGCTGATTTCTTTTAAGAAGAAGGAAAAAAAAATGGGACATTCTAGCTTGACACGACTGAGATGAAATCAGCTTGATCCAGCTGTCTGAAGCAGCAAAAATGATTGCAGCTGGCTAATCTCTAATTATAGAATCTCTATTATTGGTGATGTAAGTGGCTGAATCTGTGGTTTGACTTCTGTGATCCTTGGCTTTGTGAAAAGCTGGGATTTTTAGATAATGTTTTTTCCCTCTGCATAATAAACTAAACAAATTTAAATTAACTATTGGGGAAAATATAATTAAGAAACTGCAGATGGTATTTTTGTTCCTTTTGCTGACCAGAGTATGCCCTAACTGTGACTTTGGATGAAGCTATTAAATCCTGTTTCCATGGGATTCAGTCCAGAGTGTTCAGCTCTGACGTCCTAATGTATTTGGAGGGGCCAAGGTCAACATCAGCAATTCTGAGTTTTCGAGAAAGTTTATTTCTTTGGTGGTTTGTGTTTAGAGAAGATTTCAGACAGAATTATTGCATTTCAACTTTACTCTGAATTCTTCATCGATCATCTGCCTTTCTCATTCCCATCCTCTTCACTAAGTCTGTTTTTGCAGACTGGTTTAGTGAGAAGCAAGTGTCAAGGTTCAAGCTTAGCAAGTTATCAATGTTAATATTTTAGTCTGTGAGACCTGCTATTAAAAAATACCATACACTGTGTGGCTTTAACATAGACATTTATTTCTCACAGTTTTGGAGTCTGGGAAGTCCAAGATCAAGGTGCTGGTTGATTTTGTTCCTGGTGAAGCCTCCCTTCCTGGCTTGTAAGTGATGAATTCTTGCTCTGTTCTCACATAGGAAAGACAGAGAGAGAGAGAGAGAGAGAGAGAGAGACAGAGCAAGCACGCACATGTACATTGATGTACATTGGCATTCTGATCTCTTGTTTTAGGACAACTACTCCTATCATGAAGACCCACACTCAAAACCTCATTTAAACCTAATGACCTGCAAATGCTGTGCCTCCAAATGCCATCACCTTGGTGATTCATCTTTAACATATATTTTGGCAGACATACGTTCAGCCTATATCAGTCAGGTTAACTTTGGTTAATTTGAACTTATCAGAGTATGATCCTCAATTTGTCACTTTAAGAGGGGAGATAGAGTACAAATTCGTTTGATTAAAGGGATCTCAAGCAATCTCATGATGGTCATCTACTAAGCCTCTCATATGATCTTTGTGTTTTGTATTACACTAACATGATTAATGCTGGGAATGTTGCCCAAAACTCTGAGAAATGTTTAGATACTGAAGAGTCAATATGCAGTATGTTCTCTGTAAACTTATAAACTAAAAGTTTTAAAAATTTGTTTTGCAGTGAAACATATTTTAATTACAAAAATTCAGGAATTTTGTATAATTGATATCAATTCTAGCAATACTTTTTTCCTTATGTATTATAGCAAGACATTATCTGACTATTATAAAACATACAACTTCTATCTTGATTTTTTAAATAGTCAATTTTTGGATAAATTTAACTATTCTTTACCTCCCAAGCCAATCTGTTATTAAGCAATAATTAATCCTAACTTAGGAACAGTGTCTTTTCCTTGATCCATCAGAACTCAGAGACTGGCTATCATGTTTCAGGGAGCTATGAAGATAAATGGCTGGACATTCAGGAGACTTGCTCACTTAACATGAAGGACTCTCCAGAAGGGCTGAGGAGAACATGCACCTCAATGAAGCCCATGGAAGGGGGAAGGGAGGGCAGATATATCTGCCTGACTCTCTTCTGTCTCCCATTTTCTACCAGTCAAGCTTCACTCTACAGGCATCTAACTCCCCCACACTTTGCATTATGCCATTTGGCCCTATTGGCAGCTTAGGAAGGTCACTTTGGCATTCGAACCCTGAAGCACAGGGGTAATTTAGCATGAGAGGCATGAGGGCCACGGAGGCTCAAGAATTTAACTCAAATCTTCCATCACGAGGCCCTTAGTGAAGGTAGTAGCAATGGTGTGGTACAGAAGACAGATGTCGACTTAGAAAGCAGGTGGCAGTTAAGTTGATCCAAGTTAGCATACAAGGTTCAGTCTGACAGAGAATACTTTTGTCCAGTTGGAAACTTTGTAATATGATAAATTTAGAAAAAACCAAAATACAAAAGTAGCATAGAAATGAGTATTGTGTAGGAAAATAGATCTATTCTGAAACATTTGGAGGAAGACAATTGTATATGTGAGGGTTCTCCAGAGAAACAGAACCAATAAGATAGAGACACACACACATACACACAAACATAAAGAGATTTATTACAAAAGTATTGGTTTACACAATCATGAATGCTGGTAAGTCCAACATCTGCAGGGTGGGCTATTGATATGGGACACTCATGGAGAGCTGATGTCCCAGTTTGAAGGCCATCAGAAAGAAAGAGCTGATATCGCAGTTGAATTTGAAGACAGTGTTCAGGGAAATTCTTTCTTACCTGGGGAAGGGTTGGTCTTTTTGTTATATTCAGACCTTTAGCTGATTGGTTGAGTCCACCAAATTATATAGGATAATCTGTTTGTTCTACTAATTAAAACATTAATCTGATGTTAAAGTCTATCAATATAAGTGTTAATCTCATCCAAAAACACCATCATAAAATCACTCAGAATAACTTTTGACCAGATATCTGGGCATCCAATGGGTCAGTCAAGTTGACACATAAAATTATTCATCACAAGGGTCTATCTATTCTACTAAAAAATTCAGTGTGAAATTATGGAAAGGTATTAAACTAAGATGGTCTGAACCCAAGCCCAGGCTCTGCCAGTTATTAGCTCTTTGACCTTGGTTGAGTCAATTGATATCTTTGGGCCTTGGCCTCCTCATCTATAAAACACAGGGAATTAAATGTCTAAGGACTTTACAGCTATAATACACTAATTATTTAATCCTTAGAGTTTACCTACCAAAAATGTATTATAAAATGATGAAAAGCCATACTCTATTTACAGTTAAAGCTGAGTATAAGAAATTAATTTAAATTTATAACAAGATATGTTTATAAAACAGACATGTAAAAGAACCTCCGGATTTACTGAAGGGATTGAGGAAGGCTAAAAAAATGATTAACAGGAAAAGATTAGGAAGACTGATATTTCTGCTTTCTCATTCCGTATAGTTTTTGCTTAAAGCAGGGCAAATCATTCTGGTCTTGTGATTCAAGACACCACTGTAATTGCTAATGATTGATTCTATATATTATGTATTTTATGTTTAAATGTTTCTTGTTTAAAATATTATTTGATATTTGAAATATCTACAAACAACGAAAATGAAGATTTTGGAGAAAAAATTGGGGAGGTAGATTTGGAAAGATCAATTGTTAGAACATCAAGCAAAATGCAATCCTATTCTCTTTCTGGGTTCTTTGTGATGATTATCTTAGCACTCTTTTCTGCTTGCCCCAGTTGCTTTCTATCCCGTTGCCTTTGTGTGGGTGTAGATGTGTTAAAACACAGAATCTAGCCCTAAATGTACTCAACTTTGCTAAGTATAGACATAGAGAATAAATCTTCTCAGATAATTATCATCAGATATGCATCTGAGTGTATGCAACAATTATAGTTAGGTTATACAATAGAGTATATACACATGGGTGATAATAATTATTATAATCCCAAGTTGGTTTTTGTTATTCCAATGTGAACGTGTGTGAGGTAGAGAAGTTTGGAAACTTTGTGCATAAAATAGTAAACTCCAGAAATAGGAAATATTTGGTTATTTGGGTACAACAAATTCCTTGATTATTTTTGTCCTTGTATGCCTGTTCAAGGCAATTTAATCTTGGATCAGTCAACTTGCCATCATCCTGAGGGGAAACCTTTTGTGCCCAAATCGCATGTTCTAGGAAATCATGTAGGGAGACTTCTTTCTCTTTGACTAGTTAGTTTCTTATTGGGGCTGAAATGACAGTGTGTGTGTGGCAGCCATATTTCACAACAGAAAAACAGAGAAAGCCAAATTGGAGAGGAGGGGAGGAAGGGAAGGGAGAGGAGATGAGATAAGACAAGAGGAGGTGAGAGGAGAAGTGGGAGAGGAGGAAGAGGAAGAAGAGGAGAAGGAGGAAGAACGGGGGAGGTAAAGACAACAGAGGGGAAGCAGGAGGGGAAGGGAAAGAAGACAACAGATACTCAGTGAGGAGAACACAGAGGCAACGGCTAGAGTACAAGGCAAGAGTTCATTCACATTCTTGTCAATTTAATCTAGAGTCAAGACTAAAAAGTGGTAGTTAATAGAGGTTGCAAAGTGGTATCCCATATATACATTTGGTTCATTTGACATAGTTTAAAATTTTTATTTCAGACTGAGAGAGTTTATACAAAAATATACATATTTCTAGTTTATTTTTTTTTTGAAGCACAAGTCTGGTAAGCCTGGCCCCACATTCCCACATGGCAACAACGGACTGGTCCTGAGCACAAACGTCCTCATTAAACACAGCACGAACTCTGCCCAGTTTATTGCAGTCGCTACCACTTTCTATTAACTTCCTCCCTGTTGGCTATACTTGTTTATCACACCTGCCTGGCCTCTGCGGCTTTTTGAGCTAAAGACTCTTTTGTAAAAAAATTTAATTTAATTTAATTTAATTTTAAATATGTGGGGCACAATTCAGGGTTACGTACATAAGTGGTCATCATACAGGTAAACTTTGGTACTCTTATTGTCTCTTACAGAAGCCTCTTCGGGATCTACTCACCTTTAAATATTTATTCTCTCTAATTTACTTGCTATAGCATAGGTGTCAATGACTAACTGTGATTAATAAATGAAGATATTGCCGGAAACAGGCCTACCCCTAACACTTGAGAGGCCTGGGGTAAGGGTACAGATATTTAAAAGTTATCAAGCAAGTTAACAAAATGTTAAGTAAAACCTGTTCTATCCTCCTTCTGTAGCAAATATATCTTCATAATAACAGATTAAGATAACTTTTAAGCTATAGTTTTAATGGAATTAAGATGGGAAAAATGTCAAAGATGACTGAATTTACTTTTGCACATATATGGTCTTTCTTAGAATAGGTTAGTAATGTTTGTACAAGTATTAAAATAAAAACCTATGTAATTTATACATTATTTTATGTTATCCTATAAAATTTACATTTCTTGCTTTTATTTTAGAAAATGAATAATTATGTTATTACAACCAAGATTTTCAGATGTGTGGTCTATTCTTAGCAATGCCACTCTTTGTGATATATTACAGTTTTTAGTACTTTTAAACAGTTAATTTCACTTCAGAGAAACCTCATTCTCCTAAAACAATACCAACAGAGATTGTTAAATACTTCTTAAATCAGTCTTTCAATTTAGAAGTAATAATGAATTTTACATAGTATAGCAAAGTTATGAATTTACATACTGTGTTTAAATATTGTATAGGATTGCATATGGTAAAATGTGATCACAGAAAATATTACAAAATACTTTAATTTCATCATACAAATCTCTAACACAGATTTCTCAATTTTGCCATCTCTTTTTTTTTCCTCTCTCTCCTTTAAATTTATTTTTATTTTTATTTTTTGAGTCAGAGTCTCACTCTGTTGCCCAGGCTGGAGTGCAGTGGCATGCTCACAGCCATTGCAGCTTTGACCTGCTGGACTCAGACAATCCTTCCACCTCAGCCTTCCAAGTAACTGGAACTACAGGTGTGCACTACCACGCCCTGCTAATTTTTTTTATTGATTGTAGAGACGAGGTCTTGCCATGTTGCCCAGGCTGGTTTCAAACCACTGGGCTCAGGCAGTCCTCTCGCCTCAGCCTCCCAAAGTGCTGGGATTATAGGCTCGAAGTAATTTTACATCTACATGGGAATATAAAGAATTGTTATCATGCTTTCATACATATTATATTTTTTGACATAGGAGTGTGTGTGCATGTGTGTGTGTATGTGTTTAAACCATGCAGTTGACCTACAAAATAAAAAAGACAGTTTTAAACGGTTCAACTTAATACATATTTTAGAGTTATATGAATTGTTTCATATTTTAAAATATTCCTCAGTTGCCAATGCCTCACTAATTTGTGAGTGCTTCCAGAACTATGCATAGGAAAGAAGAGAGGCAAAATAGAGATTCAGCACTCCTGGGAGATACTTCATTATGCAAGAGCCTAGTACATTCACACTCTCTGAGAAGGAGGATTGACAAGTTAACTAATTTGTCTTTTCTCTTACTCAAGCTATTCTGTCATTTAAATTCCCCCAGCTCTCTGGAGCAGTGTGTGTGGAAAAACACACAAACCACCAGGGCATTTGGACACAGTCACCTTTCTTCTCAAGCATATATGGCAAGGATGAGGAGGAGTGCCTCCCTGAGATGGAGTCAGTGGGTCATGCTCAGCCACTGCTGAGATGGGGTCCTGAAAGATGGTGTCACCATGTGTTTGCAAATAGTTCTTCAAGGTCTGGGGCCCAGCATGGAGCCCCCTTTTGTAAGTCTAAGGGTGACACTGGCTGTCAAAGTCATACTCCTGAAGCATAGCTCTAATCATTCTAAAATCCCACTCAGAAATATTCACCAATGCACAGAATACATCAAACATAGCACTGTGGACCCTAGATGATCAGATCCTGATGCAATCTGCTGTTTTTCCCTCCTACTCTTGACCTTTGATCACACCCTCAAGGTCAGAGATTACAGTTGAGACAATAATACATTCTAGACACCAGGACATATATGTACATTACTTCTTCCTGTCCTTAAAGACTTGCATGATTGTATATAGAAGATTTTGACACTTAGAGACATTAAGAATTAGATGCTACGTAATTTTTTCAAGATTCTCACCCAGGTGCTGTCTTTTTTGAGAAAAACAGGCTTTTCTCAAAAGCCTATACTTTTTCCTTCTGCACAGTCCCTCCTTGTCCTGCATTTAAAACATCTCAATTAATGTTTGTGGCCTGAATACGCTGATATTTTTACCAGAACCTCAAAGGAGTGGATGTCAAAAGCCATGGTATGTTTCCTTTGAGGCAGTTTTTTCCTTTAGAAGAATGGCTTAATTTACTAAAAAGCAGCTGACTTTACCAGGCATGCTCCCCACAAAGCCCACATTGAACTTGTACTTGCTGATTCTCTCTGCTTCTGTTATCATGGCTTAGACTGGCTGTTTGCCTAATAAGGCGATGATTTCTGTTTAGAGCTCTTTGAGAGTCTGAATAGTCCTCAGCATTTTTTGTCCCAGAGTGTGACAGTGAATTTTTAGCATGAGAATTATTTCCTTGGCTTTCCTGTAAAGCTAAGATCAGAACAACTGAAAATATTTTTAAAAAATCAACGTATGATACTTCTGGTTATTAGAGATTTTACCTAATTACAGTGTGTGGCTATGAACTGAATACCATTAGCAACTTTAGAAAACTAGAAAGTTAACATGCTTTAGAAACTAATGTTGTCAAAAAAAAAAAGAAAATAACGACAGTAAATGTGAGTGGGGGCTAGATGACACTGAGAATCCAAACCACATACACCCAATGTACTTAATATACTTAATGTGTACATTAACAGGACTTTACTATTTGGCTGCATCACTAATATAACTTTACTGATCCACTGTCTTCTTCATTTTGATTTCACTATTCCAGAGTACTCTTGTTCAGGAAGATAAACATTATAAGTAAATGCATTTTTTGTTCCAGGGACTTCCCATGAAAGTCATTTAAATGAACATCAAACTATTAAACTTTTCAATAGATAGAACCAAGCCACTCTTAATATCCTCAGACTTTTTGAACATTTTACCTCAAAATCTTCATCTTAATAATTCTCATCTTGTGTCCATAGATCATAAATTATTTTATCTTGATCCTTACTTAATTCTAATCATGCTGTCTCCCATTGAAAGATCTACCTTAAAACAGACTGTAAAACCTCATGTATATCTTAAATTTGTCAACCTCACTTCAAGAGGGTATTAAAACTCTGGCATGATAGTATCCTGCCTCATCAGATAAGAATACACCTAGCTTTGTCTTATCAATATGTTGTTTTGGGGATATTTGGGGCAGCCAGTTTTTAGCAAAAGCAGAATGACTAAATACTGATAATTGTTGAAGCTAGGTGCTGGGCATATGGGGGTTTTTCATACCAGTCTCCATTTTTTTATGTATGCTGGTTAAGTTGTCTTTAGGCTAAAAATTCTTGAGTTAAAATCTAGTGGGCTGGAGGCCAAAGAAGGGCACTGCTGAGCGAGTGATGAGAGCCCGCGTCAATGTGATAAGTGGATTGCAAAATGTAGCCCTGGCATCAGCTTCCTATGGCCTATGATATGGTCTCCCTCAATTTAAGGATGTGAACACGAAACTCCTAACCTAATTCTTAATAATATACAGCACAATAAAACCTCCCTACCCACTCATGAATGGTACAAGGCAGACCCCAGTCTACAATGCCATTCTAAGGAGCACATGTTATCAACCAGTGGGCAGTGTCCATTCTACAGCCCAGGGAGTATGAAGTGAATCCTTTTTCGCTGTTATTTCTCATGATGGTAGGAAGATGGATGATGAATAGGCAAATCAAGGGGATCTTTATTGTAGAAAACAGCATTGAAGTCAAGCAGTTTGGAGAGTCTTCGGAAATCCACATACCCTTATTGCTTCTTAATCTCCACACATACTTTGCCTGCCACTTCTTTCCTCATGTTCTTTGATGCCTCTCAGCTTTAGTTTTCTTCTTCTGAGCCTTCTCCCTGACCTCAATAGTGTCCTAACTCTTCCCCTCCTCCGCCTCTGCTTATAGACTATCAGTGAAGACAGATGCCATCTTTGTCCCTTCAATTTCCTCCCATAGAAACAACCTCATGGATGTAGAGTTATGAGTAGCCAGACTAATCCACACGAGCCAATTTATCTATAATGACGCAGAAATTCTAGTCACTCAGTGGAAAACTGAGACAAACAGTACTGAAATAGTCCCATTCTATTTCCAAAAACAAGTTTTTGATTGGGTTACGGAGGCTTCATAGAAGGTCATAAGTAGAACCCACAAGCTAAAACATAATTCATAGTGAGCCAATCGGCTGGGCTCGGTGGCTCAGTCTGTTATCTCAGCACTTTGGGAGGCCAAGGTGAGTGGGCTACCTGAACCCGCAGGTTGGAGACGAGCCTGGGCAATTTGATGAGAGCTCACCTCTACAATAAATCAAGAAATTAGCTAGCTGGGCGTGGTAGCGTGCGCCAGTAGTTCTGGCTACTTGGAAGGCTGAGGCAGAAGGATTACCAGAGCCCGGCAGGCTGACACTGGGTGGCCGTGAGCGTGCCACTGCACTCCAGCCTGGGCGACAGAGTGAGACTCCGACTCAAAAAATATAAAAATTAAATTAGAAAAACATAATGAGCCAATCAATTTAATTCTCAATCATTGGCCAGTCCTTTATCACTCTCATTAAGTCATTTACGATGTAGATATTGTCATTACCTAGAGATAATTTTAAATTCAAATTTTTTTCTCCCCATATGTACACAGTTTTTCTTTTATCTTCTTCCCTCCCTCCCTCCTCCTTCTCTTCCATCTCCAAATGGGCTATATGACTTCATTTTTACATTTCCCCAAGAATTCCAGAGTTGTAAAACTGTCCAAGTCATCAAAGATGACCAAGTTGCCTCATATTTTAGAATGTTAATATCTAGAAAAGTTTGTCCACTCACCATGGAAGATTAAGAGTGTTAATGGTACAACTGAGGCCCCAGAATTTAATTTTTTCTTATGCTGCTTTCTAAGCCTTTAAGCTTTTAGCATTTTATTTATTAGATGAAAAGTATCTCTAATGGGTGACGCACATTTAAAAATTTATGTATAGTTATATATTGATTCTGAATATTCTATTTTTGCCTGCTATATTGATTGTTTCTGTTCAATTTTGTGGCAGTAATTCATGCCCTACTTGTCTAGGACCTGATATTTACTATGTAGTTGAAAGTCACAACATCACACATGAATTTTTTAATGACTCTCTAAAGAATCATTAGGAAGAAGTTAGTTGGTTTCTGTGCAAAATCAAGCCCAGTAACAACAGGCCCAGCAGTGATCTGAGTTGAATCCTGCACTGAGGCATTGATGCCAAATATAGAAATGCAGCAACACTGACTGCTCCGGGGGCCCAAGGGAATGTTACTTTCTCTGTATATTTGTAAATCACCTAAAAGTAACAAGCATAAGGTCTATGGGAGACAGAGCCAACTCATTGTCTCAAGAGGTGATAAGGGCACATTTTATTTTACACTAGTATCCACTTAGTCATTAGAAATAGTTTTGGCATGAGACATTATGCTTTTGGAAATATAAATACGTCTGCTGTTTTCAGTATTAGGAAACGGTATTCCTGACCCAACCTTAGCAAAGTTTGACTTTGAGTGATTTTTTCAGTATGATGGGTAGCTGATAAACTTTACTAAGTCTTGCTAGCCCACATTTGTGAACCCACTAGGAAAAGAGCTGGGGGAAGGGGAGAGAAAAGCAGAGGACAGAAGGGAGGACAAGACTAGAAGATTTTTCTCTATTGCTACCAAGCAAAACAAACTTCAGAATTGCTTCATATTTGGATTTTATCCAGCTTTTATCTAGCTAGCTAATACTGGCTTCATTGGCAATATGATCTAAGCCATGAGTTCTTCATCTTTTTTTAAATTCTTTTTCAAGTAGTACAAGATGGATGATGGCTGGGGTGGAACTTTCCCATCAGTGTGCCAGAGTTATGAGCAGTTCCCAGTGGAAGAGCTGCAGCAACTCCACCCTTAATATCCCTGAAGAATGCAGTTAGGAATGTGTGTGGAGAGTGATGCTATTGTAGAGGAAAACATGGATCTTCTCTAACTTATTATTTAGAAAGTGAATTATTCACAAATGTCAATATTTGACCAATGACTTACAAATTGCAGTACACCTTACAGCTAATCATAGCAAGCCAGAGTGTGGAAACAACACTGTCAAGGGCTGCTGCTTGAATTGACTACATTCAGTAGCCAGACTTTTTGATCCCTGGGGATACCAGAAATTTTGCCTCTTTAATACCAGAAATTTTGCCTCTTAATAGCAACTTCTTCCATCTACTTATCCATCTGTGCACACATATATATGCACAGTTATGTGCTACCTATTGATGTTTTAGTCAATGGCAGACCACAGATATGATGGTGGTCCCATAAGATTATAATGGAGCTGAAAAAAATCCTATCACCTAATGACATAATAGGGAAATATATCACTCATGTGTTTGGAGTGATGTTGGTGTAGACAAACCAGTTGCACTGCCAGTCATATAAAAGTACAGCATATACAATTATGTATAGCTCATAATACTTGATACTAAATCACTTCATCTTTACTATACTTTCTAGCATCATTTTACAGTGTATTCTTTCTAATTATAAAAAATAAAGTTAATTGTAAAACAGTCTCATTTAGGTCCTTCAGGAGGTATTCCACAAGAAGGCATTGTTTTCATAGGAGATGAGAGCTCCATGCACGTTACTGCTTCTGCGGACTTTCCAGAGGGACAAGATGTGGAGGTGGAAGGTAGGAACACTGATTATTCTGAACTTGTGTAGGCTTAGGCTAATGCATGTGTTTGTTCCTTAGTTTTTAACAAAAGAAGTTTAAAAAGCAGAATAACACTAAATATTTTAAAGATAGAAAAAAGCTTATAGAGTAGGAATACAAAAATGAAAATATTTGTGTACAGATGTACAATGTGTTTGTGTTTTAAGTGAAATGTTATTACAAAAAAAAAACCCCAAAAAGCTTTACAAAATTAAGAAGTCTATAAAGTAAAAAAGTTACAGTAAGCTAAGGTTAATCTATCAGTGAAGAAATAAAAGATATTTTAAAATAAAAATTACTGCAACCTAAATATACAGTGTTGATAAAATCTACACCACTCATTCACTGACTCACTCAGAGAAGCTTTCAGTCTTGCAAGCTTCATTTACGGTGAGTGTTCTCTATAGGTATATTCCTGAACCAACCTTAGCAAAGTTTGACTTTGAGTGATTTTTCAGTATGATGGGTAGCTGATTTTTTATCTTTTATATTGTATTTTTACTGTGTCTTTTCTATGTTTAGATCTACAAATACTTACCATTGTGTTACAATTGCTAACAGTATTCAGTATGGTAATATGCTATACAGGTTTGTAGCCTAGAAGCAATAGGCTATCCCACATAGCCTTGGTATGTAGTAGGCTGCACCATCTAGGTTTGTCTGAGTACATTCTAAGATATTCATTCACACAGTGACAAAATTGCATAACAATGTATTTCTCTGAACATATTCCCATTGTTAAGCAACACGTGTCCATAAATATTATAGATTAAAGGTCCACTGAAATGAAAAGTATAGCCATTTGCTGTCATGACCCTAAGAATAAGGAAGCCAACAATAATATTCCTAGAAGCATAATTGTAAATGTCTGTGGAAGATTACAGATGGTCACAAATTCTTTTACACAGCTCTCATCAAGAAGTAGGGCCTATTTTCCTGCCCTTGAATTGGGACTGACATGTATCTGCTTTGACCAATAGAATATGGCAGAAGAGATAATACATCAGTTGTAGGTCAAGTCTTTGAGTAGAGTGGCAGCTTTTGCCTTGTTTTCTTGGATGTCAGCTGCTATGTAAGAAGGTAGATTATCCTAAAACTGTTATGCTGTGAGAAGTTCAAGGCACATGGAGAGGCCCTGAAGGATGAGACATCACATGGAGAAAGAGGCCAAAGAGCACTGAGCCATTGGCCATGTGAGCGAATATTGGGTCTAAGCCCTTTTTCTTGTTTTTTTTTTTGAGTTGGAGTCTCAGTCTGTCGCCCAGACTGGAGTGCAGTGGCCGCTCCCAGCCACCGTAGCCTCGACCTGCTGGGCTCCGGCAATCCTTCTGCCTCAGCCTTCCAAGTAGCTGGAACTACAGGCGCGCGCTACCATGCCCGGCTAATTTTTTGATTTATTGTAGAGATGAGGTCT
>CAUYQG010067211.1:0-12923 GCA_963574415.1 Tarsius wallacei | reverse complement strand
ATTCCTGATTTTCTTTAACATTAAATTTTCAACATTAGGCAATCCTCAATCAAAATAATCATATATTTAATTGCAAAATTGGAAACACTTCTTCCAATTCCTGCCACAGAACTTCTGTAAGAATAAAACAGTTGCTCAGCTCTCCCCGCCTTTAGTTTTTATTTATTTCTTATTTTTTGAGTCAGACTCTCACTCTGTCGCCCAGGCTGGAGTGCAGCGGCATGCTCAGGGCCACGGCAGCCTTGACCTGCTGGGCTTAGGCCATCCTTCCGCCTTAGCATCTTGAGTAGCTAGAACCACAGGTGCTCGCACCACGCCTGGCTAATTTTTTTATTTATTGTGGAGACAAGGACTCACCGAGTTGCCCAGGCTGGTCTCGAACCCCTAGGCTCAGGCAAATATCATCATTCAATTGCTGCTTTGTCTGTATATTTGAGTTTAGGTGCTCCAGTGGCCATTATGCAACACTGGGCCTCTTGTCATGTGTCTTGAACTGGCTCTAACCCCAGCTGGTAGGTAGAACTCAAGATTTATTTATGCCGGAACTGCTGAATAAGGCAGTTACTCACGAGGACATTTTTAAACCAGTACAAGTAAACTCAGGCAACCCTTCAGAGGATAAGTCACAAACAGACACACGAAGTCTGGAGTTGTTTATGTATCTTGGGAGAAGAGACACTGGTTAAGGGATATGATGGTTGCAGATTCCAACATACACCTTCAACTTTAGCTGGGATTGGTTACGGTACCCAAATCATTGATTTTATCCCTTCTAGAAACTCTTTCACCCATTTGTCCACTTTCCATAATTTAGAGTCCAGAAAAACAGCCTGTCAACCAAACTACTTGCCTCAACTCAACATATTCTAGAAAAATGTTGATTGGTGAATATGAGACCAATTTTATGTTCTCTTAAAATAATAACATTTCTAAGCATAAAACTAAGTTTCATACATCATATCCTTGTTCTAGACCTCAAGGAATGTTATACTTTCACAGTTTTCATAATTCAGCTGGAAAACAAATTTTATACAACTGCAAGTTGAAAGAGCTAGAAGAGATGGTTTAAATGAAAGCAGAGTTGAAACAGTCTATAGCACAAGGTCTTGCATACAGGAAGTTTAATAAGATGGTCCAATTCTCTACAGATATTTTGGGTCCTGTTTCGTTTTTTGTTTTTTTTTTGAGTCAGAGTCTCACTCTGTCGCCCAGGCTGGAGTGCGGTGGCACCCTTACGGCCACCGCAGCCTCGACCTGCTGGACTCAGGCAATCCTTCCACCTCAGCCTTCCCAGTAGCTGGGACTACAGGCTTGCACCACCATGCCTGGCTAATTTTTTGATTTTCTGTAGAGATGAGGTCTCACCAAGTTGCCCAGGTTGGCTGTTTTATCATTTAACATTGTAACAGTATACATTGCTTAATCATATTAAAATCTCTTGTAAACTTCATCTTAATGGTAGCATAATATTCTAAGATCTAAGCTGTAATTATGTAAAGCCTTATGTAAGCCTAATTCCCAATTATTATTATTATCATTATTACTTATCGAGTCGGAGCCTCATTCTGTCATCTAGGCTGTAGTGTAATGGCACAATCACAGCTCTCTGCAGCCTCAGCCTTCTGGGTTCAGGCACTCCTTCTGTCTCAGCCTCCTGAGTAGCTGGGACTACAGGTACACACCACCACACCCAGCTAATTTTTTAAATTTTTTGTAGAGATGAGGTCTCACTATGTTGCCCAGGCTGGTCTCGAAATCCTAGGCTCAAGCAATCCTCCCGCCTCAGCAAAGTGCTGAGATTACAGGTATGAGCCACTGCACCCAGCCACAATTTTTTGATATTTTAAACAATATGATGTTTATCAACTTTATAAAAAATTCATTTTACAAATTTCAAGTGATGCCCTTAGAATAGATATCCAGAAGTGGAGTTATCATAATAAACATTTCAAGGCTACACTGCAAAATTATTTTCTAAAAGGGCTGTAGCAACTTTTATCCCTACCAGCAATGTTTGAATGGTCATGTCCTTAAGTCCTTATACCATCTCTTTTATCAGGTATCTTTTTTGTTTTGAGTCAGAGTCTCACTCTGTCACCCAAACTGTAGTGCAGTGGCACACTCACAGCCACTGCAGCTTCCATTTGCTGGGCTCAGGCAATTTTTCCACTTCAGCTTTCCAAGCAGCTGGAACTACAGGCATGTACCACAATGCCCAGCTAGTTTTTTGATTTATTGTAGAGACAAGGTCTCATCAAGTTGTCCAGGCTGGTCTTGAACCCATGGACTCAGGCAATCCTCTCACCTCTGCCTCCCAAAGTGCTGGTATTACAGGCATGAACCATTGTGCCCAGCTTTCATATTTAAAAATGAATATATATTTAAATAATTTAAATACTTGCTATTTTGATTAGTTAAAAATGTTGCTCACTGTTGTTTTGATTTGTATTTTTAATTTACTGAGAGTAAATATTTTTCCAAATGCTATTTAGTCATTTGTATTTCCTCTTTTGTGTATTGTTGTACACACTTTTTGTCTTAAAAGAATCATTTCCTTTTCAGTAACAATGAATGCTACCATGATGACTCATGTGCTACAATTTTTTTTCAGTCCTAGAGAATATATTATTATATAATCTCATATCAAAACCCAGGGTCTGAAATCTTCTCACATCTAAAGTGCTACCTAATCATACAAGAAAAAAAAGTTTTAAGAAACATAAGAAATGTGGTCAGGCACGGTGGCTCAAGGCTGTAATCCCAGCATTTTGGGAGGCTGAGGCAAAAGGATTGCCTGAGCTCATGGAGTCAAGACCAGCTTGGGCAACTTGGCAAGACCGCATCTCTACAATAAATCAAAAAATTAGCCAGGCGTGGTGGTGCATGCCTGTAGTTCTAGCTACTTGGAAAGCTGAGGCGGAAGGATTGCCTGATCCCAGCAGGTCGAGGCTGTGGTGACCATGAACGTGCCACTGCACTCCAGCCTGGG
The DNA here is from genome assembly GCA_963574415.1 of Tarsius wallacei. Taxonomy (NCBI): domain Eukaryota; kingdom Metazoa; phylum Chordata; class Mammalia; order Primates; family Tarsiidae; genus Tarsius; species Tarsius wallacei. The sequence continues at coordinate 9,934 of CAUYQG010067211.1, read as the reverse complement.
CGACAGAGTGAGACTCCTACTCAAAAAAAAAAAAAGAAAAGAAACATAAGAAATGTAGCCGGGCATGGCAACTCAAGCCTGTAATCCCAGCACTTTGGGAGACCAAGGTGAAAGGATTACCAGAGCTCAGGTGTTCAAGACCAGCCTGGGCAACTTGGTGAGATCTCATCTCTACAATAAATCAAAAAATTAGCCAAGCATGGTAGCGCGTGCCTATAGTTCCAGCTACTTGGAAGGCTGAGGTAGATTGCCTGAGCCCAGCAGGTCGAGGCTGTAGTGGCCATGAGCATGCCATTGCACTCTGGCCTCCGCAACACAGTTAGACTCCAATTCAAAAAAAAAAAAAAAAAAAAGAAAGAAAGAAAAAAGGAAATATAAGAAATTTAATGTCCTATACATTTATGGTAATCATTTATTGCCAAAGACATTTTTCATTTATGCTGATACTTTAAATGTAAGGACTTTTAAATTTTCTTTTTTTCCTAAATGCCATAAAAGTAATTTTAACAAATATGTCAGGCCATCACTTTATGAAATTTTATTTACACAGCACAAAACTCTTTTATGAACAACATTGAATAAACAAAGTCATTTAGGAAAAAATTGTATTGTATTGTGCTCTTACAGACGTAAATAAAAATAGAATAATAAAATAAGCTGAGTGAGCTGGAACTAATTTTTGTTCTATTTTCAGCCATCAGCAGAGCTATCATGAAACTTTCAAGACGTGTCTATAGTGCCATAGTGAAGGCATTACTATTTTGTTTTCATGAGTTGAGTATTTTATCAAGTAAAAGCACTTTAAACCAGTGTTTTTCAAACTGTGAGCCATGACCTCTTAGTGAGTCATGAAATCAGTCAAGTGGATCAGACTCTTTTTTTTTTTTTTAGTGAAACAGAATGGAAAGAAAAAGTAAAAAACACAAGAAGAAAAGATCATTGCACATAACAAGGGTAAGTATTACTTCAAATGGATGTGCCAGGTTGCTATGTAAATTACATTCCTACTGTGGGCTGTGGTCAAGTAGGTTTAAAAAGCACTGGACTTGAGATAACAACTGATGCACCTTCATTTAAAAAAAAAAAACCCTAAATTCCATCTTCGCCCCAACAATGAGTCCTCAGTAACACTAGACTTTATTTATTTATTTATTTTGAGTTGGAGTTGCCCAGGCTGGAAGGCAGTGGTACACTCACAGCCACCTCAGCCTCGACCTGCTGGGTTCAGGCAGTCCTTCCGCCTCAGACTTCCAAGTAGGTGGAACTACATGCGCGTGCCACCACGCTGGCTAATTATTTATTTATTTATTGTAGAGACAAGGTCTTGCCATGTTGCCCAGGCAGGTCTCGAACCCGTGGGCTCAGGCAATCCTCTCGTCTCCTCCTCCCAAAGTGCTGGGATTATAGGCATGAGCTACTGCGCCCAGCCAATACTAGACTTTAATAACTTGAATGTAAAGTTAAATTTGCTGCTACCGTGTGCAAGAGACTGTTCTAGTCCCTGAGGATACAGTGGTGATAAATTGAGGTCCTGAGTCTCACACAGCTTCCATAGAGTGGGAAGACAGATGGAATATATGGTGTAGTCTCAGGTGGTTCTGTAGGTGTCAGGTGAGGGAGGACAAGTGATTCAGGTGCAGTTTTATATTGGATGGTACTTGGGGAAAACTCCTTCAGACTGCGTTTATCCTCTGTTCTCACATCACCACAGCAATCATCAACACAGAAGATGACTTCTGTGACCAAATTTAGGAATTTCTCCCCACACGCCAAGCAGCTGACACCAGCTGGGTGTCCTCCAATTCAATTCTGACACTGTCTGCCTGAGATAGTGTCAGGTCCTGCAGGGAAAGGGCTCAGTCTTTACGACTGCCCCCACTTCTCCCCCATACACCAGTCACAAGTCCTGGTCTCTAAAACTTCTGCCTGATCAGCTTCAAGTTGGGGTTCCCATGACCCCCTCTTTGGGTTTGATTAATTTGTGAGAATGGCTCACAGAACTCAGGGAAACACTTACTTGACTGGTTTATTATAAAGGATATTGCAAAACATACAGATGAAGAGATACATACGGTGAGGTACAGTGGAAGGGATGGGTTTTCTGTGCCCTCCTGGAGCAGCCACCCTCTAGGAAGCTCCATGTGTTCAGCTCTCCCGTAAGCTCTCTATACCCCGTCCTCTTGGGTTTTTCTAGAAACTGTCTGACATCAGCATTCCATCCCCCAGAGGTAGGGCAGGATCAACTCTGGGGAGGGTCTTAAGACCCACAATCAGAAATGGGGGTGGGGGGAGAGTAGAGGCAGGTGAAAGGAGGGCAGGAGAAGGTAACAAAGAGCCAGTTAGGAACCATTTAACTCAGGAGTATGACACCACAGGATGGTCAAAGAAGGCATCACTGAGGAAGCGACATTTGAACGAAGTCCAGCATTTCATTTGTTAACCAGTATTTTAATGTTATTTTAAGTTTAAATGAACATTTTAATAAATAACAGTTAATGGCTGAGTTTGAAGAATATATAAACTAAAAGCCAGGCGTGGTGGTTCACACTTATAATCCCAACAATATGGAAAGCCAAGATGGGAGGATCGCTTGAGCCCAGAAGTTCAAGACCACCCTAGACAGCATAGCAAGACCCATCACTATTTAAAAAAAAAATTTTTTGAGCCATGCGTAGTGGTTCACACCTGTAGTCCCAGCACTTTGGAAGGCAGAAGCTAGAGGATTGCCCGAGCCCATGGGTTTGAGGACAGCCTGGGCAACATGGCGAGACCTTGTCTCTACAATAAATCAAAAACTTAACTGGGTGTGGTGGCACACACCTGTAGTTCCAGCTACTTGGAAGGCTACAGTGGAAGGATCACCTGAGTCCAGCCAATCGAGGCTGCAGTGGCCATGAGTGTGCTACTGCACTGTAGCCTGGGCGACAGAGACTCCGACTCGAAAAAAAAAAAAGTTAAATAATATAAACTAATTCCCTATCATGATGCTTAATTTTTTTGTTCATTGACATATTTAGTCATTTACTCAACAAATCTTTATTTTCTGCTTACCAAGAGCTAGCCACTGTACTGAGCCCTGGAGACTGAACTGAGAAAAAGATAAATTTAATTCCTGCTCTCAGAAGTGTCCAGTATTGAAGTGTGCAAAAAAAAAAAAAAGGAAACAGGCAAAATTCTAACATGCTAAGTAGATAATGGGGGAGTACAGTTTGCAGTTTCCTTCTTGGGAAGGAAATCTTGGCGGAATGATTACTAAACTGAGGTATAGAGATGTCAACATTTTGGATGCATCATCATTTTAAATGGTAGTTGAGACCACAGGCATTTTAACGGCAGTTAATAAGAAACTGAGTTGAGACACACTTTAAACTTCACTGGATTAATCATTACCCTCTGATTTAAAAAATACAGAAGGAGGTTAGAGAATGTTTACACACCTGTTACCATTAAATTTAAGTAAAATCTATAATCATTCTGCATTTTGTAATAATAAAGATAGGTTTCTCTCTGTTTACTAAGCAGGGCAAAGTGTCCCTGTAATATTCAGAGGTGTGTTTCAGTAGTTGAAGGGCTGTTGATTCAGAACTTGGGGATTGTGAATGTCTGTATAGCAGCACTGCATTCTCCACGGGAAAATGTTGTTATAGAGAATCGTGTTTGTTCACATGAGGTTGTAAACCATGTTTGTCAGATGAGGTTAAACTTGCTCACCAACCTTGTGATAATTAACCAGTAAGATCTCACGGGTTATAAGGAACACAACCCGTGTGAAAGCCTGTGGATTTTCTTGGCATAAGGAAAATAACTAAAGCTTTTTCCTCCTCACATAGTTTATGCAAATAAAAATAAATAGGCGAGGCTGAACCAATTCATGTTCTCCAGCAACCCCAAACCATTCTTCTACAGAGTAGACGAACTGAGTTTTCCAGATCAAGAGAACTGAATACAGCAAAGGCCTCAAGGCCAGAAGGGGCAGGTTAGTTTCAGGAACTGAAAGTAGTTCAGACGGGAAGCTTCCAGGTGGAGAGGGTGGATTGAATAGATGAGTGTTATGATCTCCCTCCCTTCCCCAGACTTAATCCTCTCATGCAACACTGTCCTGAAATGACATTTCATAACCACCACCCCCCAACTTTTATCCAAAGCATTTATCTCTCTGTAACACACTATATATTTTATTTTCTGCTCACCGCCACCCCCCGCCCCCGCCATCAGAATGCAAGTTCATGGGAGGCAGTCATTTTGTCTATTTTCCTTACTAATGCTCCCGTTGAACAGTGGGAGACCAAACACTGACTGAAAGGTCAAGGCTGAGGCTTATTAATTTTGATCTCCACTTCAAGTCCAGGACGCTTTTGTTGTAGTTGTTGTTTTGTTTGTTTATTTAGAGACGAGATCTCACTTTGTTGCCCAAGCTGGAGTGAGTGGTGCCATCACAGCTCACTGCTGCCTTAACTAACTCCCATGTAGCTGGGACTATGGGCATGCCACCACATCCAACTGACTTTTTAAATTTTTTGTTGATGAGGTCTTGCTAAGTTGCCCAGGCTGGTCTTGAACTCCTGGCCTCAAGTGACCCTTCCATCTCAGCCTCCCAAAGTGCTGCTGTGGTAGGTATGAGCCACCACAATTGACCTAGGTCCAGGGTGCTTTGGGTCAATTATCTGTTGACTCTCCTCCTCCCCTCCCTTTACCCTCATATTAGTATTTTAAAGTATTTTTTCTTGAGTTGGTTAGAAATTTTCCAGAAAAGAGTCTTCTCATCTTCTGCATAGAGGGTAGGGTCTGGCAAACTGTCAGATTCTGGAAGCTGAGGGAGAGGGAGCTCTGATCTGGAGTATCTGTATCATCGGATTAGCAGGCAAGCAGCTGCCATGCCTCTGCCTTCCGCATTCCTTCAACTGTGCCTAGTACCTCCCAGACCAGCAACCCTCCGTTTTACCCTAATCATAAAAATATCCCTTCCATCTTCAAGGGCTTATTGCCACAGCCACCCTGTGGTCTGGAGTGAGGGAAGGGAGGGTCTGAAACACACCAAGGAAGAAAGTCCATGACTCCAGAACACAAAAGTCTGCCTGCCTTCGTGGGAAGTTGAAGGAGAAAATCGCCCATTCTTTTTTTTACCAACAGGAAATCAGTTCCAAGTGTATTTCTATTTTACATTATTAATACACAACCTGACTGGGCGCGGAGGCCCAAGCCTGTAATCCCAGCACTTTGGGAAGCTGAGGCAAGAGGATTGCCTGAGCTCAGGGGTTCGAGATCAGCCTGAGCAACATGGCGAGACCTCATCTCTACAATAATAAAAAAAAAAAAAATCAGCCAGACATGGTGGCACATGCCTATGGTTCCAGATACTTGAAAGGCTGAGGTGGAAGGATCGTCTGAGTACAGCAAGTTGAGGCTGCAGTGGCCAGGAGCATGCCACTGCACTCCAGTCTGGGTGACAGAGTGAGACTCTGACTCAAAACACACACACATACACACACACACACACACACACACACACACACACACACCCTGTCACATTAGCCAATGCCAATGAAACATAGGGAAGCCCATTGCTTTAGCCATTAAAAGAGAAGAGCTACCTTCATCCTCTTTTTGATGTGCTTTTTAAGGCACATGAGTGGAGGCCCATGGTAAGACATTAAATGACAAACTAAACATTTGGCCAAAGCCCGAGTCCATATTCACAATGGGATAAAGGGAGTTTGAGTTTAAATGTTCAACAGCTTACATTTGTACAACATTCTTATGGCACTTTGATAATTACAGTAATTATATGTCTGATGGTATTATGAACATTTTGTATTATCTGTGTTTAGGGAAACATTTGTGACTTTGAGGAGGGTGGCTCCTTGATAACCTGTATTTCTAAATCTCCTCAGGGAGATCAGAAGAATTAGAAAAGAATTCCATCTACTTGACGATTTGCCTGGGGACGTTTCTGCACAGCCTCAACCTTTTCTCAGCCTTGGTTCTAAGCTCTCTCTCTTTTTAAATTGTCTTTTTTTTTTTTAGTTGGAGTCTCACTCTTGTCACCCAGGCTGGAGTGCAGTGGCACACTCACAGTCACCGCAGCTTCGACCTGCTGGGCTCAGGTGATCCTTCCGCCTCAGCGTTCCAAGTAGCTGGAACTACAGATGCATACCACCATGCCTGGCTAGTTTTTTTGTGTGTGTATGTGTGATTTGTGTAGAGTCAAGGTCTCACCAAGTTGCCCAGGTTAGTCTCGAACCCCCGAGCTCAGGAAATCCTCTCGCCTCGGCCTCCCAAAGTGCTGGGATTACAGGCTGAGCCACCATGCCCAGCCTTAAATTGTCTTTCTTTCTTTATTTGAGTTAGGGTCTCACTCTGTTGTCCAGACCGGAGTACAGTGAGTTGATCATGGCTTACCACAGCCTCGACGTCCTGGGCTTAGGCGATCCTTCTGCCTCAGTCTCCCAAGTAGCTGAGACTACAGGTGCATGGCTAATTTTTAATTTTTATTTTTGTAGAGGTGAGGTCTCATTATGATACCCAGGCTGATCTTGAACTCCTGGGCTCAAGCAATCCTCCTGCCTTTGCCTCCCAAAGTGCTGTGATTACAGGCATAAGCCACCACGTCCAGCCCTTAGTTCTCTTTTGAAGAGCTGGAGCTCCCCTTTGAACTAAAATTCTGCTTAAGTCTCTCACTACTTAAAGTTCAGGCCTTTGGCTAAGGACAATGTATTCATAGTTTCAGCTGAAGAAAAGGATCCAGTGTCTCTTGGAGAAGCTCCTAAAAACTGTAGATCTTAACGTTGCTCTGTTTTTCATCACAGCAAGTGTGCAGGATGCCCTACCTCACTGCACCACTCTGCCACACCCAGGGATGCAGCAGAGCTCAGAATTCTACTCATTAGCATTCAGTGTAAATGTTATTTGACTCTCATACATCACTTTGTAGACTCATGGGAACAAATTCATGTCCAAGTTAGCTTAGCTCAAGACATAAAAGCTGATTATTTGTCCTATTCCCATTCGATGCTTCCAGCTTCTGTCAGTACCCTTCAACAGTCTAGCTAAAGTGGTTAAACCCCATTTATCAACTCAAATATTAAGACAATCTGTTCACCTACCTAAATCTATAATATGGCACCCACCTTTTCTTCCTTGTCCTTCTACCACAAATGAGTCACACCTTCTTTTCTTATTTATTATGGGACCTGTCTCATGTAGAACAAGTCATATTTATTTCCCTTACACGAGGCAAGCAGAAGCCTCACACAAGGATTGAAGCCTCATGTATTTCTGGTCAAAGGGGATGAGGAAGGAAAAGGAAGCAAAGGAAATGACTGGAAGGTTGGAGTTTTATAACACAGCATTTTCAAGATGTTTTGGAGAATGTCATGAATTTCCTTAACTCTAGCACATACACACACTCCATTTGAGTTTGATGAACTTCATTTCTCCATGGAGTCATATTAGCAAAACAAATGGTCTTTACTGAACCTTCCATTGATTCTCCTGACTCAAAGATACCAAGCTGCAAATGAGTTGCGAAATCAAGATCACTATTTAGCCGGCATTTGCAGATGGGACCTTGGAACTCTTCGATAAAGATGCCATTTTCAAGCAATGTTGATTATTTACTTGCCTTTTTTTCTTTTTTGAGTTGGGGTCTCTGTCACCCAAATTGGAGGGCAGTGGTGCGATCATGGCTCACTGTAGCCTTGACCTCCTAGGCTCAAGAGATTCTTCTGCCTCAGCCTCCTGAGTAGCTGGGACTATAGGCATGTGCCACCATGACCAGCTATTCAGGCATGATTTTTTTGTAGACACGAGTTCTTGCTATGTTGTCTAAGCTGGTCTCCAACTCCTAGTCTTGAGTAATCCTCCTATCTCAGCCTCCCAAAGGGCTGGGAATACAGGCGTGACCCACCATGCCCAGCCTGACATGCTTTTTGTAAACCTGGGAAACAAAACATAAGCTGCTGTTGGTAACAATGGAGATATATCAGAATTCTTTTTGGGGAGAGCACTGCACTTGTTTCAAAAGAATGTCTTGATAAGACCTTTTGGGAGTTGCTGTAGGGAATACTCTCTCAAACTGTTTCTCCTCTGTTCTCACACCACCACATTATCAACGCAGAAGACTTCTGTGACCAACTATGTGGGCGTTTTCCCTACACACCAAGTAGCAGACACAGGCTGTGTGTCCTTCAATTCAATCCTGACACTGTCTACCCGGAGATAGTGTCAGATCCCACAGGGTGAGGGCTCAGCCCCCACCCAAGACTGCTCCCCACACACCAGTCCCGACCCAGGCCTCCAGAACTTCTGATGGGCTTTAGGTTGGGGTTCCCATGACTCCCTTTTTGGGTTCAATTTACTTGTTGGACAGGCTCACGGAACTGAGGGAAACACATTTACCAGTCTATTATAAAGGATACAGACGAAAAGATATGTAGAGTGAGGTATGAGGGAAGGAATGTGGGGCTCTTATGCCCTCCCTGGGCAAACCATCCTCCAGGAACCTCCATGTGTTCTGCTATTCGGAAGTTTTCTGAACCCTATCCTCTGTGCCTTTTACAGACACTTCATTGGTCATCCATGATTGAAACATGGACAATTGTGTTGAAATATGATTGGACTAAAAGCACATGCTCTAAACCCAGCGAGACCTGTTTGTTCAGACTTTTCTTGACCTCTCTGTGTGACATTCCTTCCTCCAGCATATGGAGCAAGATCCACTCTGGAATGAGGGTTTTATGACCCACTATCAGATTAGGGTCCTGCTTTGGGCAGGTGAAAAGAGAACAGGAGAAAGAGAAGAGATTCTGTTTTCTGATGCTTGCTTCTGATGCCTAAAGTGCCAAACATTATAACAGAAGATCATAACAAGGGCTATGGGAGTTATGTGTCAGGAACCATGGACAAAAACCAACATCTATATCATAACACCATAGGCGTATATAAAAAGACTAGCAACTCAAGTGTCCATCAATGGGTGAAGGGATAAACAAAATGTGGTGAAGAGAACCAGAATATGCCACCCCAAAATACGCCAGTTTAGCATAAGGATTATTTTGAACTAAAGGCAATTAAGAAACAACAGATGCAGAATAAAAGCTCTCTGCCCTCTCCCTATCTGGCTAAAACAGAACAGGAATTTCCATTTATAAAGGTGTCTCTGTCTGTCCCTTACCAGGAAGAGGAGAACAACTCTTATCACTGGTACTCTGTATCACCTTCTTTGCCAAAGGGGATTCTAGATTTTTATCAGCCCAAAAACCTCATGGAGAGGACTATAAATGACAAACCTTAAAAAACACCCTTTTCTTCCATTAATTTCATCGTATTTTTTTCTTCCCACAGTTTACCACCGCTAGAAATCTCCTATCACTTTAGAGTCCGAGGTGAGAGGATGGCCTGAGCCCATGGGTTCAAGACAAGCCTGGGCAACTTGGCGAGACCTCATCTCTACAATAAATCAAAAAATTAGCCAGGTGTGGTGGCACGTGCCTATAGTTTCAGCTACTCAGAAGGCTGAGGCAGAAGGATTGCCTGAGTCCAGCAGGTTGAGGCTATGGTGACTGTGAGCATACCACTGTACTCCAGCCTGGATGACAGAGTGAGAGTTCTACTAAAAAAAAAAAAAAAAAAAAAGCCGGGCTCGGTGGCTCAGCCTGTAATCCCGCGCCTTTGGGAGGCTGAGGTGAGTGGATTGCCTGAGCCTACGGGTTCGAGACCCGCCTGGGCAACTTGACGAGACCTCATCTCTAAAATAAATCAAAAAATTAGCCGGGCGTGGTAGCGCGTGCCTGTAGTTCCAGCTACTTGGAAGGCTGAGGCGGAAGGATCGCCGGAGCCCAGCAGGTCGAGGCTGCGGTGGCCTGGAGCGGCCACTGCACTCCAGTCTGGGCGACACAGTGAGACTCCAACTCAAAAAAAAAAAAAAAAGAAACAA
>CAUYQG010067209.1:0-15366 GCA_963574415.1 Tarsius wallacei | reverse complement strand
TCCCTTGATGGGTCTTATTCATCCACTCAGGAAACAGGTTCCAAAGAAGACCGTATGTCACCTCCTCTTCTGCTAGAAAACCCAGTTTAAGATACCACCATTCCTTGATTGGCAACAGCCTTCTAGCTGTTCTCCTCGCTTTACTATTGCACATTACTGACTATCACCCACTCTGTGGCCAGAGCTGTCTTTCAAAAGTGTGAATCAAGTTACATCACCCTCCAACTCGAAACATCCCAAGGGTTTTCTGGTGCCTCCACAAAACCTTCCACCACCCACCGGGACCAGATGAACTGACCACTAGCCACCTCTCCAAATACCTCTTCCTCTAATCTCTCCCGTGCTTACTCCAGCCTGGCAACACCTGACTTCTTCCCATCATTTAAACACGCTTTTGGGTGAAGTGGGGAACAAAGTGAGGCCCAAACTTTACCTGTACGATGACCATTTATACCTAACCCTGAATTGCACCCCATATCTTTGAAGCAAAAATTAAAAATAAATAAATAAGATAAACATGCTCTCTCCACCAACCAAATATTTTACTTTCTCCATGGAATTAATCAGTACCGAAAAGTATTTTTTTGTGTTCACTGCCAATTCACGTCATTTGAATATAAGTTCTTCAAAGGCAGAGATTTTGTCTCTACTAATGATCTAAGAATAGGGAGAAGCACAGAGCTGAAAATCCCTCTCCCCTGGCAGCCTTCCCACTGCAGACTGTTCTCATAGGCTCTTCCCTTCCCTCTGCGGGAACACTCTTCATCTTCTTTTCTTGGGTAGGTCTCATTCATCTCTCTACGTGCATCTTAAATGTCATTTCCTTAAGAAGCCTCTCCTGGCTCCTCAACCTGCCTTTGCTTGATGTTCTCAGAGCACCCTTTCCGTCACATTTCTCACCAAAATCTGTAACTGAATGAGTGAAGGTTACGAATCTGCTCCTTCCCTTGACAGAAAGAGCCTCGAGAAAGAGACCATGTCTGTTTCATTCCGCGGAGAACATGCCAAGCCTGACAAAGAGCCTGATCTACGGCATGTGGCCCATAAGCATTGAAAAGAATAAGAAATGAATAAATGAATGAGAATGAAGGAGGCATATTAATGGACCAATGTGGAGACAGCCTCCCAGCAGTTTTCAAGTAGGTATTTTTAAATGAAAATTAAAAAAAAAAAAAGCACCACGTTCTCTCTGTCGACCAAATATTTTACTTTCTCCAAGGAATTAATCAGTACCAAAAAGTATCTTTTTGTGTTCATTGTCAATACACATCACTTGAATATAAGTCCCTTGAAGGCAGAGACTCATGATCTAAGAATAGGGAGAAGCACAGAGCACAGCCTCTCTCGCGCCTGGATGTTTAAAGTATTGTAAGTCCAGCTACCCTGCTCGGTTGCTGTGGGCTGGGACCATGTCTGACCTGGCCTGCATGGATGCCCCCAACACGTATCCCCAACACATTGTCAATGACTTGGCATGAGGAAGGTGCTCTCCGATTACTAGATCGCAGCTGCAATCATCTGAGTGGGGATACTATGTCAGGTGGGACTGTCTGCAGAAGGCTAGAAGTTGGGTTTTTTACAAGTGGCAGAGAGAAAAGATGAGGATGGACAAATAGCAAAGAATGTGTGGTATGCATATTGCAACAGTTGCCTGAGCGATGATTTATAGGATCTCCCTGTACGAAAAAGAGACAACAGCAGGAGGCTGGAAGCAAAGGATAAAAGCCCAGAGGAAGAAGAGATGAGAACGGGTGTCAAGCCGGAGAGGCACAGAAGGAGAGCAGGTCAAGTGTTGGTGAGAGGAGACGCAGGGAACAGGGAATGGTAAAGGCCTCTTAGGTCACAACGTAACTGTGAAGTGTGAGTCTCTGGGAGCAGAGTGGAGGCTGAAAGGACTTGACGGGCCCAGTCATAAGCAACTCACAGTGCTCTTTTTCTTTTGGAATTTTTCAACCACAAGAGAAGCTGCACTACAGGTGTGATGGCTGCCTCTGCCTTCCTTGGGAACAGCAATATCCTCAGTCAATAACACATATACAGGGGTGCCAAAAGATGTATACACATTTTGAGTGATGTGATCTATGTCTTACTTTTAGTTCTCTGTAATCAGGAGTCTGGACGCTGATGGGAACCACTTTGAGCACCTTGTGTCATTGCAGAAGTCAGATGTGGCTTGTCTTCATCTTTTGTTATCGGTATATATTGCATATTAAAATTTTAATAAAGTTTTGTTTTCCTTTCTTAAAATGCGTGTACATTTTTTGGCACCCAGTGTGTGTGTTTGTGGGTGTGTGTATGTGTGTGGGTTTGGATATGTGAATAGTTTTTTAAGTCTCTTCGCAGCAAAGTGGCCAGTGGCATTTAAGGCAAAGTGGCTGGGTAGGAATGACAGTGGATCTACTTAAACATGAACCAAATCAAGTGGGAGGCATGCCTGTTACTCTTTCTTACCCCTTCCTCGTCCTTTGGGATTGGCGTAATGGCTGGAGCTCCCACTGACATAATAGACCACGAGGCTGCCTTCAGAATAGAACCTACATGCTAAGCAAGGCTAGGTCTGACCAAAGGAGTCCAGGCCTCTGATAGCCTAGGAATCACTCTATTAGCCTTGGACCTGATTTATGTGCATTATGATAAAAGCCTATGGTTTAGATCACTGTTGTTTGGCTTTTCATAAACACAGCCATAGCTGAGTCTAACTGATGTGAGTCAAATCTGGCTCACATCCCATTCTTGATGCAAGATTACTTTCAGAGCAGTGAAAAAGGACAGGCAATCGTGTCCAATCGAGTCAGTTGTGGTTATACTGTGTGCTGGGGCCTCACGATTCCAGATGCCCTGTTTCTTCCTCTGTAAGTCATAGCTAATAATTGCCTTACAAGGCTTCTGTAAGGATTAGATCAAAGTATAGAATGTTCCCTGCCCAAATTAGTAGCTCAATAGTTATTGTAAGTAGACAAATTTCACTTTTCAAATCTATTCAGTCAATATTTGAAACATTTATTTGGATGTGAAGCTGACAGATCTTATGTCAAATGAGGCAGATGGGTCTTGGCCAGATATTGGAAACATGCTATTGGCAGTTGGTAGACTGAGAGGAAAGAAGCAGATAGTCAAAACATAACTTTTGTATTTTAATACAATTTCATATTTGAAACTTAGCCATAAAACCAAGATGTTGCCCCCATCTCCCACTTCTCGACAACTCTTCTTGCTGTTGCCTTGTATGTACCTACATCTCACTCATTACAGTTACCTCTGATGCTCACTTTAAGCTGGGCATTCACAACTTGCATTGTTCATGCTTTGGAACTGATAATCCTTTGTTATGTGTGTGTCGGGGTGAGGGTGGTGTAGCTCCCCTGTGCATAATCAGATGTTTGACAGCATCCCTGGCCTCTTCCCACTAGATGCCAATAGCACCATCCCCCACGATCATGACAATGAAATACACCTTCACACATTGCCAAACGTTTCCCTGGGGAATCATCACAGGGAGATTTAAACTGTTCAAACTCAGAGGAATTTCACACCGGAGTCATGTGTTGTGCACCGAAGTCTAAGCTTCACTGAGGAATAGCCCTGACTTGCAGAATGCTTACCCCAAGAGACCAATCCTTCCCTCACCCCCTCTACAGATGCCTTCTCTGGGCATGTTGTTTTTGCCGCAGAGTAATCTTCCGCCATTGTCATTGACCATGAGCTCAAATCCCCACACAACCTGGTCGGGTTCGCCTCGTTCCCTCTCCTCACTCTCAACTCCTTTCCAGCTACCATGACCCACTTTCAGCTCCTGGATGGTGCCAAGTTCCTCTCCTTCCCCAGGACATCCCTCACACTGTTTTCCCTATGCTACTCCACCTGCACCTCCTCCCTTGGGAATCTAACTCTTACACCCTCCTCCAGATAACATTAGGATTCCCTGTCACAAGATCTCCCAGTGTTCAGTATTTCCTTTTCATAGCACTTCTTATCGTTGGAATTAATGCTTTGAAGAATATTTGCTTCATGTCCAGCTACCCTGCTCAGTTTTGGACATCACTGTGGGCAGGGACCATACCTGACCTGGCCTGTGTGGGTATCCCCAACATATTGTCAATGACTTGGCATGAAGCATTATTTAAAAAATAATTAAAAAAAAACTAATTTCATGAACAAAAACGTAAAAACAAATGCTTTTATAGGAGATAGAGAACTTAAGAACTTATGCTGGGGCTTACCCTATATCTTTTTGAAGGATTCTTGCATGTCAGAGATCTGAGTATCTGCAAAGCCGGCAGTTTCCAATCTTCCTTCTGTCAGCTCCTTCTCTCTCTCTCTCTCTCTCTCTCTCTCTCTCTGAATTGAATTGATGAGAAAAGATCAGAGACAGGAACACATCTGTCATTCCTGGAAACATCACAGCTTGGGGCAGCTTTTGGAAGCTTCTGGAAGTAAGCTGAACCTAAAATGTACAATACAGTCACTTTCAGTGTTCATCATTTTGTTTCTCTCTAAACTGGAATGTGTAAAAAGGCTTCAGTGCTCAGGAGTATTATTTGAGAGTTGATATTTTTCAAGAGCTCTACAATGTTCAGTCAAAAAGATGGAGCAAGATCCTTCTAAGGAAGTCTTTATGAAGTTTCAGTTTCAAAACAGAGCTTGAAAACTGGGAGACTCAAGGCTATTTCCAGCCAACAGGGTGTTTTGTGGGTGTTTGGTTTAACCAGATTGAGACTGTCTGGAGAATATTAAGTCAGTTACCAACATTAAAAATTCAGAAGACATCACATGATAACCTAGATTTCCAGCTTTTCACGGAAAATCAGAAGATCCAACAAATCCAACAATACCGAGACTCTCTTCTCTTAGGCTAACCTAAGATGGATCAAAGTCCATCTGCTGCCTTTTAACACAGTTGACATACCAGTTCTCCCAAACCATTGAGTTTATGTCACTACTTGGTTATGTCACTACTTGGCCTTTACAGGCTTGTGACTTTGCAACCTCCATTTTCTGCCTTGTCTCATTCTCCTCCCTTTGAGAAGTATATGTTGCTAATATTTCTCTGATACTAAAAACCATGTAAGTCTGAATTCACATTGGCTATATCACAGAATTATAAAGGATTTATCCATGCTGAGTAACTGGGTCCAACCTCCTACTCTTTCGATCTGTTGCTGTCCACTGTGGTAGCCGCTAGCCATATGCAGTTATTTAAATATAAATTAATTAAAGTAGATGAATATTAAATAGAATTTAAAATTCCATTTTTAGCCACAATAATGTTTCAAGAGAATGACCACATTCACTACAGGCTACCGTATTGAACATCTCAGATAGAAAACATTTCCCTCTCTGCAGAAAGTTCTATTGGACAGTGTTGTTCTAGAATAATTCTAATAAATAAAGGAAGGAGGAGAAAGAAGAAAGAAAACATTTCCCTCTTTGCAGAAAGTTCTGTTGGACAGTGTTGTTCTAGAATAATTCTGATAAATAAAGGAAGTAGGAGAAAGAAGAAAGAAAACATTTCCATCTTTGCAGAAAGTTCTGTTGAACAGTGTTGTTCTAGAATAATTCTGATAAATAAAGGAAGGAGGAGAAAGAAGAAAGAAAACATTTCCCTCTTTGCAGAAAGTTCTATTGGACAGTGTTGTTCTAGAATAATTCTGATAAGTAAAGGAAGTAGAAGAAAGAAGAAAGAAAACATTTCCCTCTTTGCAGAAAGTTCTGTTGGACAGTGTTGTTCTAGAATAATTCTGATAAATAAAGGAAGAGAGAAAGAAGAGTAGAGTTTTGGAGGTTTTACTTGTTGCTATGGTTAAAGACCTTCTTTGGTGATAGGGTCTTTACAGAGGTAACTAAATGGAAGTGTTGTCATTAGAATGGAAACATTCAAAATGATGAGTATCCTTACACAAAGGGGGAATTTGGACACAGAGACATGCATAGAGAGAAGATGATAAGAAGAGGCACAGGGAGAAGAAATTTATCTGCAAGGGAAAGAGAGAGGCCTGAAACAGATTCTTCTTCACAGCCCTCAGAGGGAACCAGCCCTACTGACACCGTGATATTGGACTTTCAGCATCCAGAGCTGTGAGATAAACTTATTTTGCTATTTTACCAAAAGAGGTCAAGCCACTCGGTGTGTAATACTTTACTACTTTGCTAAAACAGCCTCAGCAAATGAATACAGTCATTGTTCATTCATTTGTTGAATACCACAATGGATATCAAATACTTATTCTGTATTCAAGTGGCATTTTAAAGAAATAACAAGCCGGGCTCGGTGGCTCAGCCTGTAATCCCGCGCCTTTGGGAGGCTGAGGTAAGTGGATTGCCTGAGCCCGTGGGTTCGAGACCCGCCTGGGCAAGCAAGACCTCATCTCTACAATAAATCAAAAAAAAAAAAATTAGCCGGGCATGGTAGCGTGCGCCTGTAGTTCCAGCTACTTGGAAGGCTGAGGCGGAAGGATTGCCGGAGCCCAGCAGGTCGAGGCTGCGGTGGCCGGGAACGGCCACTGCACTCCAGTCTGGGTGACAGAGTGAGACTCCAACTCAAAAAAAAAAAAAAGGAAATAACAAGGTAATTTGATCTTTCCTCCAAGAAACGTATTGACTAGTAGGAGTGAAAAGAATGAGTTGAATATATTAAATGCATTTAAATAAGTAAAACTAAAAGGAAAAGTGATACATTCTTTGAGAAAGGCCTCGTACTCGTTAAAATTAACTAGAGAAATGAAAGGAACATCAGTTCTCTCAAACCTCCCTACAGGAGTACATTACAATGAGAGTTCAATATCAAGCCTTTCCAAGTAAATGGGGGACAATTTGTCCTTTGTTTTAGTGAAAAAATCAGAAAATAGTAATGTCCTTTTTTTGTATCCCAATCTTCCACCTTGGTCATAAGCCTGGGGACCTCATTGTCCTAACATTCTCCTACTTGGTTGATACAGCTGGTGACAGATGTGACATCAGTGGCCTCACATAGTCCTCAACCTGGCTGCTAGTAGGTTCCTATCACTAATGTTTATTCTCGTCAAGACTCAAAAAATCAGGTGAAATCCTCACAGAACATCCAATCAGTAGGATAAGCACTGCAAAGGTAAAATTTTTTCGTATCCTCTGCCCTCCAAATCCTCTATCAAAAGAGTGAGACATCTTCACTGGCCCCTCTCCATCAAGGTCATTTCCCCAAAATCAGGGGTTCATTTCTCATTATCTCACTTACACCTGAGACCAACTATTTAGAACTAGGGGCCCAATCATCATCGGCTCATTTAATTTAGAAAGATGATTCGTGTTATTATCAGAGTCTGGACTTTCATAGTATGACACTCATTTCCTTTACTTTTCCCCTCAAATTCCCAGACACAATCCCAAATAATAATGCCACTTGCATAATTAAAGTCCTTGTGTCCTGCTCAGTCTCTCATTGTGGGCAGAAACCAAATCTGCAGTGGTCTACGTATATCTTTAGCACAAAGCCCAACCAGCAGGTGCTCAGTGAATATTAAATTGTTGCTATAGTTAATTTTATGAACCCAAACATTTCAATGTGGGAATTTTTTATTATTAATAAATTAGTTTTTTAGACTACAAAATGACTATGCTATTTAAAAAGACGGACAAAATGCTTTCAAAATGATCTTTAAAAGATCTCTGTAGAGGAGATGGCATGTGAGAAGAATCTTTAAGGATGAGAAGATTTTATCTACGTGGAATAAGAAGGAACCAATGACACAGAACAGCATAAGCAAAGCCTTGAAGGCAGGGATGTATGAAAAAGGGTAATAGTAAATAAAGTTGGAATGATGAATTGTAGACCAAATTGGGAAGGAACTTTTGATTTTGCTCTTTTTCTTTTTCCCAGTAAGTAATGAGGAGGTATTGAAAAATGTTGCGAAAGGGATTTTTGTGCTCAAAACTGTTTTAAAAGAAAATTAATTGGGCACTAGTGCTTGAGATTGAAGTAGGGAAAACTGGAAGCAGAGATAAGTATAAGAGAAGGACGTTCTTATTCCTCTATGTTTATATATTACTTTTTTTTAAACAGATGCTATGGTTATTGCGTTGTATTGACATATTCATCTTTCATATTAGAGAAAGCTGGCTATTACAGTATAAGAACAATGTTTTGTGTCAATTTTGTGTTTTGTGTTTATATCACTTCTGTTTAATATTTTTAAATATCTTTGGAAATTTCCATCCTGTGTTGTACAAAGATTTTGCTCACTTTTCTAGCAATAGAGGTGGTGGTGAGAATGAGAATGTCAATCAAAAAGGGGAGAATTTCGCTTTCTTGGTTTAGCTTGGTGGTTCTCGGCCTTCACTGCACATTAAAATCACCTGGAGATATGTTTAAAAACCTGCAATGCCTCAAGCCATACTGTGGATCAATTAAATTAAAGTCTTAGGAAGTAGAAGCCAGGCATGTTGTTTTCCAAAGTTCTAGTAATTCCAAAAGCAACATACACTGAGAGTCACTGGTCCAGATTCACCCTTCCCCTTTACCTGGAAAGTCTCCATCAAGAGACGATCCGGTTTTGCTAAACAGAGAGTCATGCTGTTTTTCTTATGGCTAAAAGTCTATTACCTTCATGAGAGAAAAAATTAGGTTCTGAAATGGAGTAACAGTGGTAGCAAGGAGAGAAAATTACATGAGTGATATCACAGAGGAAGAATCAATCAAAAAGAATGAGCTGCAGCAGTGGGGAAAGAAGGAGGTTGAATCCAAGTTAGCACGGAGCATGAGAGCCCGCTGACTGGCTCCAGCAGGGAACTATTAACAAAACAGGGAGAGGGATGGAGAACAGGTTTTGTAGGAAAAAGATGGGCTCAGCATTGAACAAATTGAGTTAGTGGTGTCAGCAGAACATTAGATGGGGATGTCACATAAGAATTAGATCTATGATTGAAGCTTTGGAAAGAGGCCATGCTGGGCAAATAGATTTGGGAATCAGCCACATCAGGGTTAGTAAAAGTAGCAGAATAAGCCACTAAAGGGAAGGCCCTCGAAAAAGAAGAAAAACAACCACAAAGAAATGACCCGCCCATACTTTCATCACCTCGGTCACCAAAGATAGTTACTTCTCCTCCGATTCTTAGCGTTTTGTACTTCTTCTCCATTTCTTAGCGTTTTGTGACATTTCTCATGTCACATTGATGCTATAATATATTCGTATCTCTGTCTCCATTGCCATGCTTGTCCAGGGCAAGGCCATGAGCTCTTCATCTTTGTATTCACCAACATGGAACCAATGCACAGCACAGAGGTGGTCCCTGCCAATGAATGAATGTAAAAGTGAATGAATTGAAACTACGTACCCCCAGGGAGGGAGCCACAGGCACATAGCATGGCAGCATCCTCATGCCCACTGGATAGGTCCCTGCCACACCCCACATTCTGGGTTACCAGATT
The DNA here is from genome assembly GCA_963574415.1 of Tarsius wallacei. NCBI lineage: Eukaryota > Metazoa > Chordata > Mammalia > Primates > Tarsiidae > Tarsius > Tarsius wallacei. The sequence continues at coordinate 5,966 of CAUYQG010067209.1, read as the reverse complement.
CTGCTAAAACCTCCCGGGATCACTACAACAAATCATATGAAACCAGAAATCTATCCAGTGCTCGTTGGGCACCTGTTACTACGCTGGGCAAAATGGATAATACTAAATTTTTAAAGGACATGGCCCTTGCCTTTAAAGTACGATCAAGCAGAGGAGATAAATTGCCTCCTCTTTGATGCCCTTCCTGACTGCCAGGCAGAACAAGGGACTCTTGCTGTACGGCCTTACAATTGTGCATACATTAACCAGCATCACAGATGGAATGTTCCTCAAAAGAAATAATTGTGTTATTCATCTTTATATGAAGGGGACCCCCCAAAATGGAATTATCTTTTGGAGAGCAGGTCCCTTGTAGCACAGGCTTCCCCTGCGAGGTAAGTTTTCTGGGAACCCATCGGCATCAATGTACCAGCTAATGTGAGAGGCTGTGTTCAGCTTCGGTGAAATTTTTTTTTTTTTTTGAGATTCTTTCAATGAGTTTGCCCATATCATGATGGATGATTTACATAAACAACTGACCCATACCACACTGGGTGTTCAGCAGTTTTTGACCAAAAATGGCATGACACCCATGCCCCACCCTCTCTATTCACCCAATCTCTCCCTGCCTGTTTTTTTTTTATTTCCCCAGATGAAAAAAGTCCTCAGAGGGAAATGTTTTGCCAATGTGGAAGAAGTAAAACAAAGAAACAGCAGAAGTACTAAAGTCCTCAAAATTGATGAGTTCAAAAAACTGTTTTAAGCAGTGGAAAAGACGTCTCAATGGATATAGTATTGCATCCAACAGTGAGTACTTTGAAGATGACTGAAGTTTAAACATGTAAGAATGGATACACAATTTTTTAAATAAATAGATCCCATTTGGGGGGGGAGGGTCACTCCTCATACCACAATGTCCAATACACCCATGCTGAACTACCTTTTGTACTTTAAAATGTTATTTATTCTTCCGTTTCAAGGTATTTGTGTATGCTATCTACCTAAATGCCAGTACTCAATTTCATCTGGCAAGCATTGATCGTATCTTAAATATTTCAGCTTAAGTGTCATTTCCTTCAGGAAGCCTTCCCAGACTTCAGGTCTGAGTTAACTGGCTCTTCAAAATGATCTATGGCTCATAGCTCTTGCCTGTGAAAAAACATACTATAATGGCTTGCACAGTTTTTCCACGCATGTACATTGAATCAGAAACATCTTTAAAACGAAGATTATATCTTAGCTTACATTATCTCTCTGGAACCTAATATAATGCCTGTAATATACTGAACTTCCAATAGAGGTTGAAAGAATGAATGAATGAATGAATGAACGAATGAATGAACCAATGAATAAATAAAGTAGGCATTCAACATGATGCGGAATAAACTGAATTTACTGTTAAGCAGAAATTTTAAAATGCAGCCAGAGAAAAACATGTGGTTGGGTGAATGTGTGTGATAGCTACACCATGTGAAGAGATTACATGTAAAAGAGTATAGAAATAGGGCTGATATACATATATATGTGAAGTTATATAAATGAAACCCAAATCCTTACACGAAGCCAATTACACACTTGAATTTTGTATACAGGAAAGACAATAACTTTTTGGGTGTTTGTTATCTGAGAAGTCTAACATAAATTCAGTGCTGAAGAAACAGCTATTAATAGAATAAATGAAGTCCAAGTAGCTATACAAAGTATTCCAAACGATCTCAATAGTTATCAACAATGATTTAATCTCTCTTAGATACTTTAGACTCATTTTATCATGGTCACAATCAACAATATTATTTTTTTCTGAGACATCATTTAATTAATCTAATGACCAAATTCTTGAGAGATCAATAGTTATGTGTATGTCAACAAAATTTGAGAAATTATAAGCAAATTCTTTTAGATAATGAATCTAGAAGGTGTGTACAATTTTTATGTTTTATTAATTGTATTAAGTTCAAAATATGTTTTCATAATGCATGCTATGAAATTCTATATTTAACTTCAAAATGTTAATTAAATTAAATCTCAAAGATTAATATAATTTTTTCTAGTTACCATCTACTTGTGCCTATCATTGTGAAACTTTGTAAATCAATAATGGTAGTATGAATGTGTCAACTTGCTTGTTTACTGCTTCAAGATAACTGGAAAACACAGTAGATTGGATCGTCACCAACCACACTTAGCTGTGAGATAGATAGATAGATAGATAGATAGATAGATAGATAGATAGATAGACATACAGATGGATGAGAAAGAGACATATATAAATACAATTCATTAACTGCCTCCCATGGGTGAGATTCTGTGTTATGTGTTTTACATATATAAAGCTAATTCATTCTCCACCTTCATGCTACAAAAGAATATTATTATTCTTCTCATATTATTGATTGGAATGCTAGGCTCAGAAAGATTGATTAATTTACTAAAGATTACTAAATAAGTAAGCAGCTGAATAACGCTTGAACCCACAATTATCTGACTCCAGAACTTTGGAGCTTTCTGTGTTGTACTGCTATGCTGTCTTTTAAAACTCAAAATAAATTATTGTTGGGACTCAGGCACATTCCCTAACCCTGAACCCTGCTGTTCTTATCAAACAAATGATAGGGCTGCAGACCCACCCAGGTCCTGAAACCTCCAATCTGGCTTCTACGTTAATCTGTAACCAGCTGCACCTAGTAGCCCCTGATGGGCTGATGACTCTGCTATCGCACCTGGCCATGTAAAGGATGACATATGCAAATAAGGATTGTCCTTGGAGACAGGATACTACTGATCCACATCAGTCACAAAAAAAGGTGAATTAAAGTGATGGTTGAATCAACTTGATTCGGGTCTTAGCCATTAGAAGTATCTTAATAGATTCTTTAACTTAGGGCCTTAAAAAATCAACAGAAGGGTTGGTTAAAAAAAATCAGATTGGTCTGATAGTAGGTTGGTCCGATGGCAGTGGGTTATCAGAACTTATTAACATCAGTCTCACTAAAGTTGGTATACAACCTCCCATTGCTAAATTGGCTAAAAAGAACATTCATACCACTACTATCGCTCCACCACACACACATACATACACACAGTTACTTTTAGAAAATGTATATGTATGTATGTATGTATGTATATATACACATATGTGTGTAGAGTTACATTTACATAAAGTTATATATAAAACAAAACCCAAATACTTACATGCAATCAGTTACACAACTGAATTTTTTATGCAGGAAGGACAAAAGCTCCCTTGATGTTTGTTCGGTATCTGTGCAATCTGGCATAAATTCAGTGCTGAAGACACAGTTATTAAATGAATAAGTGAAGTCCAAATGCAGTGTGAGCTCTCTCAATCCTCCTCACTTGACATTATGAGAATCTTCAGCCAGAAGTTGTTGACAAAGTTTCTCTTTTAATTCCTATTCCAGATTCTCCTTCTGTTGTTCCTGGTTCTGCCTCCTCCTCTGCTTGGGATCTCCATCCGCACCATTCTCGGCTCACATTCATACACTTTGGACTACTTCGTCTATGACAGCTTATTCCAGAGAGTTCTCAGACTGCCTCTCTGCAATCATTCAGCGTTCAGCCATTAAGCTCAAAGATCATCTGCTCTGAACCAAACAGTCTTTGTTCTATTTTCCCAGTTCTTACTATTTTCAACTACTAATAGCATTGACCCAAACTCCTACAAATGTCCAGGCTGTTACTATCCTCCAATGACAAAAGACTCTACTAACACATTTCTGCCTAATACCTACTGCTAAGTTTCTGTGTGTGTTCAAGAACACCATATGTGGAGTGAAAAGAGTGCAGGACTTAGAGTTGGAAGTTTCAGTATGGATTCCAAATTCTCCCACTTATTAACAATAGGTCTTTAATCAAATTACTTCACCCACCTAATCTCCAGTCAACCCTTCCTTTGAAAAGGATTGTGGGCAGATTAAGGAGAATAGCACATGTGGAAGGCCCCAGATCAGACTCTTACAAACATTGCATACTCAGTAAATGCTCTATTTTTGCTTGAACCTACAAAATGAAATCTTCCTCGCGGACAAAAAAAGATTTTGCAAATCTCCATGGCTTTAGGAAGAAAAGGAACAACTTTCATACTGAACGCAAGTACAGTACTTAGAATTTTCTCCTTTTCTGAGCTGATCTTCCTTCTACGGTCCTCATATGTATACCACAGTTAAAAGTCACCTCAGCCACAATAGTTGAAATTTAAAACCAACCACGTGCTCCCTTGCTAGGTGTATCACAGTTAGCTTCAAAACTGAAAGGGCTTGCAATGCAATGTTCTTCATTCCAAAGAAGTCACCAAGAGGTCCAGCAGGAAAAGACACTGGTTTATTAGAACTTATCGGAGGCACCGATGGCGACCAGTCAGTGAAGAATGAATCTGCACTTCGGGGCAGTGCAACAAACAGTTTTAAAGGCAAACAAGTCAATGAATCAAATTCCTATCCACTGTTTACAATGACATTGATTCCATATGATGACCACTTTGCTTTCAGCTTTGCTTGGTCACTTGCATTCCATGACTCGTTATTGGGCGTCTAATGCCCTCCAGAGCCCAGCCTTGGCCAGAGGCCTCTCCTAAGGGAAGAGGGGCAGGAAAATAGTCTATGTCTCAACAATTCCCCACACTAGGGTTTCTTCTTAACTGTTCCTTGCTTCCATGATCACACGGTAGAATTACAGTGAGACATGTCTTCAGTAAACAACAGCCACGGCACAAAGATTTGTTTCTATGACACTGAAACAGGCAAGAGTTTCTTCCCTCTGAATCTAACCGGAGTTGAGCAAGGACTGCTTGTTAGGAACAACCAGACTGACAGGCTTGCTCTGCGTGGTAACTACCCAAAAAGATTCCAAAAGAAGGGGTGGAAAATCCGAGGCTGTCACAGACAGGTGAGGCCGTGAGCCAGCGTGCTACATGAATAATGGATCTCTTGGTCACAGTTGGCTAAGGGTGTCAGTTCCACTCCCGTGGCAAAATCGCTGATTGTAAACTTTTTTTTTTCCTCAAGAACTAAGTTAACAGAGCAAAGAGAAATGCCAGCGGGTGTGAGATTTGCCATTATGCAAAATCTCTTCCGGCTGAGCAGCCTTGTCATTTCATTAGAGAGAATTTTGGGGAAGGTCATTTTGATATGCAATAGTACTCTGTTGGCATGACATCCTGGACACATAGGAGGGTCACTGGGAGGAAGGGGTACAGATCCAGACTTTGCCACTAACTTGCTACTCAACCCGGATACAGTGACTTAGCCCAGACACGCCTCAATTTTTGTCATCAATAAAATGCCATCAATATAATGACTTTAGGGACTGGGTGTGGTGGCTCACACCTGTAGTCTCAGCACCTTGAGAAGTCCAGAGTAGGGGGATCCCTTGAGCTCGGGAGTTCAAAACCAGCCTGAGCAATACAGTGAGACCTCATCTCTACAAAAATCAAAAAATTAGCCAGGTGTGTTGGTGTGCACCTATAGTCCTAGCTATTCGAGAGACTGGTGTGGGAGAATCACCTGAGTCCAGGAGGTCAAAGTTCAGTGAACTGTGATTGCACCACTGCAACTTGGGAGACAGTGGGACCCCGACTCAGATAATAAGAATAAGAATGGCTTTTGGAAGCACTGTGATAAGGATTAAATGGAAACATATTTGTCTTTTTTTTTTTTTTTGAGTTGGAGTCTCACTCAGTTGCCCAGACTGGAGTGCAGTGGCCACTCCCGGCCACCGCAGCCTCGACCTGCTGGGCTCCGGGGATCCTTCCGCCTCAGCCTTCCAAGTAGCTGGAACTACAGGCACGCACTACCACGCCCAGCTGATTTTTGATTTATTGTAGAGATGAGGTCTCGCCAAGTTGCCCAGGCGGGTCTCGAACCCGCGGGCTCAGGCAATCCACTCACCTCGGCCTCCCAAAGCGTGGGATTACAGGCTGAGCCACCAAGCCCGGCTTCCTTTTTTTTTTAGTGAGAAAGCGGGATTTA